>CAUYPK010081701.1:0-15306 GCA_963574355.1 Loris lydekkerianus
AATTGGTAGCCTTTATATATACCAACAATAGTCAAGTTGAAAAAAAAGTCAAGGACTCTATTCCATTCACAGTATTGCCAAAGAAGATAAAATATTTGGGCATTTACCTAACAAAGAACATGAAATATCTCTATAAAGAGAACTATGAAATTCTAAGAAAAGAAATAGCTGAAGATGTTAACAAAAGGAACAACATTCCATGCTCATGACTGGGAAGAATCAACATTGTTAAAATGTCCATACTACTCAAAGCAATATACAATTTTAATGCAATCCCTATTAAAGCTCCACTGTCATATTTTAAAGTCCAAGAAAAAATACTTCATTTTATATAGAATCATAAAATACCTCGAATAGCCAAGACATTACTCAGAAATAAAAACAAAGCAAAAGGAATCATGCTACCAGACCTCAGACTATACTATAAATTGATAGTGATCAAAACAGCATGGTACTGGCACAAAAACAGAGAGTTAGATGTATGGAACAGAATAGAGAACCAAGAGATGAACCCAGCTACTTATCATCATTTGATCTTTGACAAGCCAATTAAAAATATTCAGTAGGGAAAAGATTCCCTATTTAACAAATGGTGCTGATGACCTAAAGAAGACTGAAACTGGACCCACACCTTTCACCATTAACTAAGACTCTCACTGGATTAAAGATTTAAACATAAGACATGAAACTATAAAAGTAGTAGAAGAAAGTGCAGGGAAAACACTTGAAGAAAGCAGCCTGTGTGAATACTATCTGAGGAGGACCCCCCAGGCAATCAAAACTGCATCAATAATACACTACTGGGACCTGATCAAACTAAAAAGCTTCTGCACAGCCAATAACACAATAAGTAAAGCAAGCAAACTGTCCTCAGAATAGGAGAAGATATTTGCAGCCTTTGTCTCCAACAAAGATTTAATAACCAGAATCCACGGAGAACTCAAACTCATTAGCAAGAAAAGAACAAGTGATTCCATCACAGGCTGGGCAAGGGATTTGAAGAGAAACTTCTCTGAAGAAGACAGGCACACGGCCTACAGACATATGAAAAAATGCTCATCATCCTTAATCATCAGAGAAACGCAAATCAAAACTACTTTGAGATATCATCTAACTCCCCCAAACCAGAGATGTTGGTGTGGATGTAGAGAAAAGGGAACACTTCTACACTGCTGGTGGGAATGCAAACTAATACGTTCCTTTTGGAAAGGAAGTTTGGAGAACGCTTAGAGTTCTAAAAATAGTCCTGGCATTCGATCCTACAATTCCTCTACTAGATATATATCCAGAAGACCAAAAATCACATTATAACAAAGGTATTTGTACAAGAATGTTTATTGTAGCCCAATTCATAATTGCTAAGTCATGGAAGAAGCCCAAGTGCCCATCAACCCATGAATGGATTAATAAATTGTGGTATATGTATACCATGGAATATTATGCAGTCTTAAAGAAAGATGGAGACTTCATCTCTTACATGTTTACATGGATGGAGCTGGAACATATTTTTCTTAGCAGACTATATGAAGAATGGAAGAAAAAGTATCCAATGTACTCAGCCCTACTATGAAACTAATTTATAGCTTTCATATAAAAGCAATAACCCAATTATAGCCCACAAAGAAGGGAAAAGTGGAGAGGGTTGGGAGGGTAGAGTGGTGGATGGGGGGAGGGAAAATAATTGGTGGGACCACACCTATGGTGCATATTACAAAGGTACATGTGAAATTTACTAGGGTAGAATATAAGTGTCTTAACACAATAACTAAGAAAATGCCATGAAGGCTATTTTAACCAGTTTGATGAAAATATTTCAAATTGTATATAAAACCAGCACATTGTACCCCATGATTGCATTAATGTACACAGCTATGATTTAATAAAAAAAAAACAAAAGTAAAGCTCTTGAGAAGAGAGAATCTCATACTTTCTGATTTGAATAAAACCTTTTCTGTTCAGATGGTGAAACTGAGACATAGAAAAATAGTGAATCCTTAGTCTGTAATCAAATAATGAGCCACCAACAGAGAGAATTTTAAAAATCAAAATATTGGCTGACAAAAAAATGAAAACAAGAAAAAGAAAAAACATGGGTGGGTCTATGACAAACAACTAATAAAAGGCAAAAAAGAAGTTTCATGAAAATTGAGTACAAGAGCATTTCTGAAGACAAGCTACCGAAAGAACCTGGGAAAAAAATTCAAAGTAGTATTCTGCATCTTCCTTGGGATATGATAAGAGATGGTACCTATTACCAAAATAAATGAATAAATAAATAAATAAATAACCCCATTATGATAGAAAAAGACAATAAGGTGATGTTGGGGGAAGTAATAATGAAAGAAACATGATGAGTATCCCTGAAGACTGGGAATGTTCTGATTTATGATCTGGTTATACTTTATCAGAACATTTTGACATATATACTTCTCTCAATATAGATTTTAGTTCAATATCAAAATTTGAAGGAACAGAAATGATTAACAAATAATCAGCAAAAAAAATAGAAGCAGTATAAAGAGAACTCAGTGTGGAAATGAAAAACTGCAATGAGATGAAGATGATCATCACAAAAGTCAAATTCGAAAATGGAACATCGAATATAAAAGTGACAGTCAGAAATCCGATGAGTTATAGATAGTAACAAATTCTTATAGTTCTCTCAGAATGTGAAAACAACTGAAGCATTTATTAAAGTGTTTATTGGGAAAGATGATAGAGAGAATGAACATAAAACTAAAATCATATATTCTCCTGGGGAGAAAATCTGAAAAAAAAATTGAGCCATAAGTAGAGAGAATAATTTGAAGCTGAAAGTATATTTGCCTTTGCTGTTTAAAAACAAAAAAAAAACTGTCTCAGTTTTACTATCCCAGTAAATACTTACGTAAAAATAGTTCAAAGAAGACATGGTCAAGAAAAAAAAATACATAATGTTAAAATTTGAAATCATACAATCTTGATAGAAAAAAATGTAATTGCATAATAACAGGAATGTTTTTCTAGTTTATTCCCACTTGTATATCTCTGATGACAAGATTAGAGCCTGGCCTATGTTCAAAACTAGTCACTCAACATGTCTTTGTTAAATTTTACAAAAGAAAACTATATTTTAAAAACTTTGTCAGTTAAAAAATAAATAAAACTTCAAATTTTTCCTTCACTAAACAAATGTAACAGAAAGTAAAGTTTTGTGTTCTCACATTGTTGAACAAGAATTTTATGTGCAATCAAGTTTCTCTTGGAGGCAATAGAGACACACTTTCAGATGTTGAAATAGATCACTTAGGAAACAGATCACTTAACAACTCTGCTTTTTTTAAAAAAAAAGTGTTTTGCCAGGCACAGTAGTAGCTCACACCTGTAATCTTAGCACTCTAGGAGGCTGAGGCAGAAGGATTGTTCAGGAGTTGGAGACCACTCTGAGGAAGAGTGAGACCCTGTCTCTACTAAAAATAGAAAAACTAGTGGGGCATTGTGGGCAGTGCCTATAGTCTCAGCTACTTGGGAAGCTGAGGCAACAGAATCACTTGAGCCCAAGAGTTTGAAGTTACTGTGAGGTGTGATGCCACAGCACTCTCCCCAGGACACAGAGTGAGACCTTGTCAGAAAAGAAAGAAAGAGAGAGAGAGAAGAAGAAAAAATAATAATAAAAAGAAAGTCTTAAAGTTGTTTTCCAGACTACCAAAAGATGATCAACATAAGAATACAAGGTTATGGCTCTCCTCCAAAATACTGATGAGCTCCTCATCTAATTGCATTTTAAATACATGATGAAAAAATAATTGTCAAGAGATTTCTTAAAATAAATGATAGGTAACATAAAAGCAATGTTTCACCAATAATTATCTTAGTCCTAATTATGTGAACAGATACTATAAAAGGAAGCAGGGGAATCATTGGAAGAGGAATGAAGTAGAGTAAGACGGAATTATAGTAGAACAAATTCCTCATTTTAATTATGGCATTGTTAAAAAAATGTATTCATTAATTTTGAGTGTAATGATTATAGAAAAATAGTCTATTTGTCATACCCAAAAGCGATGTCGATCAAAATTATAAAAAAGAGCTTTGAAGTCAAAATTACAAAAGAAAGTAAAAAGTGTGTAAAATATAATTTGTATACTTAAAAGTAATAAAAAATATATAAATCATATGAACTTTTAAAAGATGAACAAATTAACCACAATATCAGATATAATAATAATTATGGGTAAAATGAATACCTCCTATAAGAGGCAAAACTTTTCACATTGAGTAAAAAGCAAAATCAAACTAGCAAAATCAAAGCCATTTAAAAAATATTACATAGAAAATGAAAGAAAGCATCAAGTAATTTATAACATCAAGAAAACCCATCAGACTTCTCAGCAGAAACTCTACAAGCCAAAAGCAATTGGGGTCCTATTTTTAGTCTTCTGGAACAAAAGATCTCACAGCCAAGAATTTTATATCCTATAAAATTAAGTTTCATAAATGAAGGAGAAACAAAATCTCTCCTGACAAGAAAATACTGAAACTGTCATAACTAGACCTGGCCTACAAAAATTCCTCAAAAAGGATGTAAAAATAAAAAAGAAAGGTCAAAGATCACCAGTAAAAATTCTCAAAAACAAAAACTCACAGCTCTTACAAACATAGCATAAGGGAGAATACAAACCAACTGGCAATAACCAATACATGGACTGGAACAGTGTCTCATGTACATCAATGTTGAGCATAAATGATCTAAATGCTCCACTTAAAAGATAAGATTAGCAAAATGCCAAAAGCAAAACTGAAATACCTGCTGCCCTCTAGAATGCCCTTTAAGTCACAAAGAGTCTCATAGGCTCAAAATAAAGTGATGAAAAAGAAAAATGTTCCAAACAAATGGAAACCGAAAACAAGCAGAAGGAGCTATTCTCATACAAGATAAACAGGATTCCAAAGCAACAACAATAAAAAAAGACAAATATGGTCATCATATAATGATAAAGGAATAAATTTGACAAGAAAGCGAAACAACCATAAATATATATACCCTCAGATTAACAAAACAAATACTACTAGACCTAAGAAATGAAACACACAGCAACATGATAATTGTGGAGGACTCAACACTCATGGACTGAACTAGACAGATTATTGAGGCAGAAAATCAAGAAAGAAACACTGAGTTAAACATGACTTTAGGCCAAATGGACCTTACAGATATTTCAGACCATTCTGTGTAAAACTTGTAGAATGTACATCATTCTCATCAACATATAGAGCATTTTCCAAGATAAAACATATGTTAGACCACAAAAATAAATCTCAACGAATTTTTAAAAAACTGAAATCTTACTACGTATCTTCTCAGAGCACAATGGAATAAAACTAGAAATTCATTGCAAGAGGAACCCTAAAAACTATGCAAGTCCATGGAAATTAAACATCATGATGCTAAACAATCTTCAGATTAATGACAAGATGAAGATGAAATGAAAATAAAAATGTGTTGAATTGAATAGCAGTGGGTACACTACCAAAATTTCTGGGATATACCCAAAGAAGTGCTATTACAGACATTCACAGCACTAAATGCCTACATCAAAAAGACAGAAAGATCACAAATTACCAACCTCATATCACACCCTTCAGGAATAGGAAAGTAAGAACAAACCAGACCCAAAAATAGTAAAATAAAAGAAATAACAACAAGCAGAGGATAACTAAATGAAGTTGAAGCAATAAAAAAATAAATGAAATGAAAAATCAGATCTTTGAAAAAATAAATAACATTGACAGACCATTGGCAAGATTACCAAGAAAAGAGCAGAGTCAAATAAGTTCAATCAGAAATGAAAAGGGAGCGATTACCACATAAATACCAATGATCACCCAGGATTACTGAACACCCTGATGCAAGGACGGTTCTACATCTGCAACACAATAAATGTGATTCACCTCATAAACAGAATTAAAAACAAAAGCCATATGATCATTTCAACAGGTGCAGAAAAGGAACAGAATAAAATCCAGCTTCCCTTGATGATAAAAAGTCCTTCACAAACTAAGCATAGAAGGAACACACCCCAAAATATTAAAAGCCATATACGGCAAACCCACATACAATGTCATACTGAATGGGGAAAAGTTGAAAACATTCTCTCTAAGAACTGGAACAAAATAAAGATGCCGATTTTCACCACGTCTATTCAACATAGTGCTGAATGTCCTAGCCAGAGCAACAGGCAAGAGAAAGAAATAAATGACATCCAAATTGAAAAAGAGGAGATCAAACTATCCCTGTTTGCCAAAGATATGATCTTACATCTAAAAATCCAAAAACCCTACAGATCATCCAAAAGACTCCTCGAATTGACAAGCAAATTCAGCCTCAGTTTACAAAATCAGTGTACACAAATCAGTAGCACCTCTTTACACTAATGATAATCAAGGTGAGAATTAAATAAGGAACTCAATCTCACTGACCAAAGCTTTAAAAAAAAGAAAGCTCTTGTAATCTACATAGCCAAGGAGACCACAGAGGACAAAGACCTGAGCAAGGAGAACTACGAACACTGATGACGGAACTCACACAGGACACAACAGATGGAAAAAGGGTTCCATGTTCATGGATTAGAAGAATCAATGTTGTTAAAATGTCCGTACTGCTTAAGTAATGTATAGATTCAATCCAATTCCTATCAAAACACCAAAGTCATTTTTCACAGAATTAGAAAATTAAACCCTAAAATTCATATGGAACCAAAAAAAGAGCATGATAGCCAAAGCAATCCTAAGCAAAAAGAACAAATCTGGAAGCATTATGTTAGCTGACATCAAATTACACTGCAAAGTGATACTAACCAAAGCAGCATGGCACTGGAATAAAACTACACACACAGTACAAAGGCAAAGAATAGAACCCAGAAATAAAGCTAAATATCTACAGTCAGAAAATCTTCCACAAACCAGACAAAAGCAAACACTTGAGAAAGAACACTCTATTCAGGCTCGGTGCCTGTAGCACAGTGGTTAGGTCACCAGCCACATACACAGAATCTGGCGAATTTGAACCTGGCCTAGGATTGCTAAACAACAATGACAACTGCAACAAAAAAATAGCTGGGCATTGTGATGGGCACCTGTAGTTCCAGATACTTGGGAGGCTAAGGCAAGAGGATTGTTTAAGCCTAAGAGTTTGAGGTTGCTGTGAGCTGTGACGCCAAGCACTCTACTGAGGATGACATAGTGAGACTTTGCCTCAAAAATAAATAGATAGATAGATAGATAGATAAAAGAACACCCTATTTAATAAATGGTACTGGGAAAACTATATAACCTCAAGCAAAAGAATGAAACTGGATCCCTCTCTCTCACTATATACACAAATTAAGATGGATCAAGGACTTAAATGTGAGACTTGAAATAATACAGTTATTAGAAGAAAATCTAGGAAAATCTATTGTCACCATTGCCCTAGGTAAAGACTTTATGACTAAGATCCCAAAAGCAAATACAACAGAAATAAAAATAAATAAATGGAACACTATTTAGGTGGCAGCTAAATTAAAAGTTGAGACTTCTCTACTGTGCAGTTCAGCTATGTAATAAAAACCACCTGTATCTTCTAAATCTATTTAAATAAAGTAATAAAATTAAGAGGAGAAAAAGAAAAGGAAAAATAAAATATTAATCCAAAACTTACATAAAAATAAGATAGAGGGAATGTTAATTCAGAAAACATATAAATCAAACCCAAAGAATAATTTAAATTTAAAAACAGTTGGTAAAAAGTATAAGTAACCAGGAATGTTTTAAAAGCCAATAAAAGAACAGCAAACTTTACTGTTTAAAATTTAGAAACTCCAGAGTATATTGAAAGGAAACAATTGTGGAAAACTTTAAACTCAATTTCCCCCTCGCCACTCCGCCCCCCAAACTTTTGGTTCCTATGACCTAGGTCTTAACGTGAACCGTCTCTCCAATTCTGGCTGATGGTTACCTGGAAACACGTGGCTATTTCTACCAGACTGGGATTTGACATTCCTCTACCTAGAGTCTTCTTCAATGCATACAAACGTGAATGCTGAATATGTGGCCTTTATTAATCCTCGGACCCTCACAGCAGGCATGACCTATTGCCCTCCTCACATATGGCTCCTCGGGCTCTTCCCTTCCCTACAGCTCAGACACTGAGCTTCCTCAGCCCAAGCCTGCATAGTTATGACTGAAATGCACGTGGCTGGAGCTGTGGATGTCTACAAGAATAAATCCAGAGGTGCAATGGTCTCAGAGAGTATGATTATCGAGGAGACGGTAGAATCAGCAAAAATAAAGTTTCTTATAACAAAACAACCTACTTTGTATGGAGTAAGACACAATCCTGTCCTAAAGGAACTTCCAGCCAGGAAGTAAAAGCACCCCTTATCCTCACTTACAGTTCATAATTCATTCGCTTTTGTTGTTGTTTATTTATTTTTTAAATTATTTATTAATAAAATATTTTTATAAAAGAGAATATCAGTGAATTAATTGAAAATAAAAGCTATTCCTAAGACTGCAAAATTGTATTTTAACTTCATTCCTTTAACATTTTTTTCTTTTTTGAAAGAGTCTCTCTTTGTCACCCAGTTTTGTCGTAGTTGATAGCTACTTCAAACTCAGCTTCCCAGCCTTCCAAGTAGCTAGGACAATAGGCATGACCAGCTAATTTTTCTATTTTTAGTAGAGATTCGCTATTTATTTATTTATTTATTCGTTTATTTATTTATTTATTTTGAGACAGAATCTCAGTCACTTTAGGTAGAGTACTGTGGGTTCACAGCTCACAACAACCTCAAACTCTCTTGGGCTCAGCAGTTCCCTTGCCTCTGTCTCCGGAGTATCTGGGACTGCAGGCCTGTACTCCTCCATCTGACTAGTTTGTCTATTTTTAGTAGAGATGGGGTCTCTCTCTTGTCCAGGCTGCTCTCGAACTCCCGAGCTCAGCAATCCACCTGCCTCGGCCTCCTTGAGTGTTAGGATTACAGGCGTGAGCCATGGCGCCCAGCCCCATTCTTTTAACTCTTACTTGTAATGATTTCTCATCACAATTTGTAAATCATGTCTACCTTCAAATTGTGGTATTTTAATGATCATTTGTCATTGTCCTCATTTTCATCTTGCCCTTAACAACATATACAATGGGATGGATTTATTATAGCACTACACTACCTGCATTGAAAAATGTCAAGAGAACTTACACAGCATTCTGTATACCTTTGTTTCTTTCAAATCACAGGGTTGTTTCTAGGAACTATGAAGTGTTCTTAAATACATGGCCTGACCTTTCATAGCAATCCTGCAGGCAGTCAGCAGCTGTTACTGTTGACATCTTCTCCATGGGGACAACAGGCTCACAACAGGTGATCACATGGCCAAGTGCAAACTGAACTCACTTCTAAATCCAAATACGTGTCTGTTCAGTATTTCTATACCGCCTCCCAGCATACTCCTTAGGTACATGGGTTGCCCCTGTCATTCCTTGGGGCTGGCATTCCTGGGAATCAGCACTGGAGGGTACCCAGTGGGGCTGCTGCAGACAATTGCTACAGAGTGATGGGTCAGAGTCTTGGCTTAGTCACAGTTCAAGTCAATGACAGGTAGAGTGCCATGAGACAATTCCTTTAATCTCTCAGAAAAAAAGCCTTGCCTTGAACTTTACAGACCACAAGGGATCCCTCAGAAGTTCAGCCCAGCTTAGGATCCAGCTGCTGGCCTCTAGAGCAGCAGAACAGATGTTTCCGACCTGCCCCTCTGCTGCGGCTGGGAGGCCTGCCTCTGCCTGCACTGTTTACCTGCGAGCTGGCAATGCCAACTCCAGCTTCCATGTCTGTCTCAATCCCTTGCCCTCAGCACCAGAAGCAGTCTGCACACGTGAAGGCTGATGTGCAGCACACATTTGGATTCTGAGTAATTCCTAACTTTTTCAAATTAGGAACATTATTGTAAATTTCTATATTATTGGTGGTGAGGCCGCTCAGTGATGCTACAGTATTTTAAAAAGTGAAAATGGCAGATCTCTTGGAGATTTGATTCCCAATTAAGATCAGTCAATTCTCTGATGCGCTGGTTTATTTGTAAATATCACCAATAGTGGAAACTATTTAACAAGGAGTTCTGGACAGGAGAGAAAGACTTGAAAGATATAAGCCCCAACCAATTTTTTACCCCAAACCCGTGAACACACCAGGTACAGCACCTCAGAGGATAATTAACTGTCTTTAATCTTTCTTTTCAGGTTGTTGACCTGAACCTATTTTCAGTGGAGAATGTGTTCTTTAAAAGAATGAAGTGCTTCAGTTTTATTTAAAGGAACAGGACATTGTGAAAGAGAAAAAACATCCAAGCCTTCTTTGTTTTTATTCCTACATAAAAATAAAATACTTCTTTTAGAAAAATAACATGAAAGTAACTCAGATTAGCTAATAAAATATACTATAAAATGTTTGTTTATAAAATAATGTGTTCATCATCTGGGAAAGAAACGAAACATTGATTATGGAATGCAATTTCTTTCTCCCATGCTGTCAAAGCAAGTGCATGCATATTTGCTATAGGAACAGACTCTGGTGACAGAAGACAGCCATATAAGAGCAATCCTACTGTCACATTAAGGAGGGGTTTCGCATGAAGAAGGGGAGACGTTACTCAACACTCCCTGAAATCAGTATATGAAGTTGACACATATACGGAGTCAGAATAATTCTGTTAACATTCTTTTTCCTTTATTCTCCAACTCCGGGCTTAGCTCCAGGTGAGAGGGGCCCTCCTTTGAGCCCCAGATCATAGGTGGTGCTGCCACACACAACAGAAACTCAGGGACCTGCGCCCCACTGAGCTCCTGAACACTGCTCAGCCTCCAGGGAAATATGTCTGCACACCTCTTCTCCCTTTGGCCTCAAAACAAAAAGCAACTGGCCTAAATTTCATGAATAGTTGCTGTTCTGCAGAGAGAGGAGAAAGATACTCCCTGGGAGTATCAAGAGGAGGACGAGACATCGCCAATCCACTCTGCCTCCCAGAGGGCACGATCTGATGGCTGCATAAGGAAGAGCACTTCACAGTAGGAACAAATATCAGCCCCTCTTCATGTTCCAAATCGTGTTTATGGAGATACTGACAAAGCATCAGGGTATTTGCAACAGCTGTACATAGTGACTGAGGAACATTTTACAAAATTAGATCATGTGTATTATTATAAATTTACATGTATACACCTTTAAGGATCAAGATACTGGTTCTTGACATTGGCAAAGAGTCGCAAATACTTTTATTATTGTAAAAATATTTTAGAAGTAGCTGGACATTGTGGCAGGCACCTGTAGTCCCAGCTACTCAGGAGGCTGAGGCAAGAGAATCACTTAAGCCCAAGAGTTTGAGGTTGTTGTGAGCTGTGACGCCACAGCACTCTACCCAGGGCGACATGGTGAAACTGTCTAAAAAAAAAAAAAAAACGAAAGAAAGAAAGAAAAGAAAAAAAATTTTAGAAGCTTCAATTTTGTAACTTATTAGATTTTAAAATTCAGGTGTTCATTTTGACTTGAAATTTTAAACATTAAAAATGACTTACATTTGACTTTAATAATAGTAGAGATTTAAAATATTTGTTTGAAAGGACTATTTTGAAAATATAAAATTTCTTTTAAATGTTCAATTCTTGAATTTGGTTTAACTTACATTTTGAAAAACATATTCCTTTTTTTCCCCCAAATTACAAATGTTTTGTTTGTTTGGTTTTGGTTTTTCTTATTTTTTATTAAATCATAACTTTGTACATTGATGCATTTATGGGGTTCAGGGTACTGCTTTGATGTACAACGTGAAATGCTTACATTGAACTATGTAACACATCCATCACTATTATACTCATTTCTTAATAGTTTTGAAATGTTCCATTGCATCATGCATATTGGGTAAGGTCCCCTCAAATACCCTCCTTCCTGTGTCCCCCCCTTCCCTTGTACATTCTGGACTATAGTTATGTTTTACCATTCATATAGGTGTATAGGTGATTATATATTGATTTCATTGTAGTATTAAATACATTGGATACTTTTTTTCCCATTCTTGAGATACTTTACTAAGAAAAATAAAAAACACATTTTCTAATTATGTACACCTTAAGTGAAACTACTACTATTGTTTTTTAATGTTTTAAATCAATGTGAATTAATACATCAAATCATGATTGAAATAGAAAATGCCTTGGAGCTGAGAAAAGAAAAAAATCCTGTAAAGAAAAAAATTTAAAACTCCACAAAGAAAAGCCTGGCATGGTGGCTCACACCTGTAATCCCTGAACTCTGGGAGGTCAAGGCGGGTGGATTGCCTGAGCTCACAGTTTCAAGACCAGCTTGAGTCAGAGTGAGATTCTGCCTCTAAAAGTAATTGGTCATTGTGGCAGGCACCTATAGTTCCAGTACTTGGGAAGCTGAGGCAAGAGGATCACTTGAGCCCAAGAGTTAGATGTTGCTGTTAGCTGTGATGCCACAGCACTCTATCAAGCACAATAAAGTGAGACTCTGTCTCAAAAAAACAAACAAACAAACAAAAAACAACAAAGAAATGATCCGCTTAACTTTTTAAAAACTGAAAATAAAATCAAGAGGCTTCTGATAAATATGTTAGATATTAAAGATATTTAGATTTTAAACCAGAACATTAGAAAATATTTTTAGTTATAAGTGCATCAAAACAATGACAGTAAGCAAGAAAATTGTTCTTATCAATACAAATCTTAAATAAATCAAATGATTTCTTTACTAAATGAAGATTTTAATTGCTAAAACAGTGGGAGTAAAAAAAAGAATTCCTGCTGTCAAATGCCCAACTCAGAAGGAGCAAATCCACTCTGGGCTGCGTTACAACAAATTGCATTTATGCCATCAATAAAGCGGATTTTTTAAAAAAACTTTGGAGCTTATTAGAAAATTGTCTTATAAAATTACTACCACATCCTCCAACAGTGGGAATAGTTTTTGGAAAAACAAAATTTGATCTGAATCATTTATTAGCATTTACCACTGAACAAACATGGCTGAAAATTTTGGGGTGGGCCACATGTTCTTCAAATGGAAAACGAAACTATTAAAACTGCCCTTCCTCTGCTCAGGTATTCTAAGTATTTTGGTAATGTTACAATGTTACCCATTTCACATCCAGTCTTTCTAGATCAGTTTGGACCAAAGTCATATTTGTGCCTGAAAACCTTGTGGCTGTTGGCAACACACACGTATACAACACGGAACATCACTGTGTCCCCAGTTACTAGAACCGACACATTCTGATGAATAACAAGTGATGGACTGTTGAAATCAGACAAGTAGATGCTGATACGGGACACTGGGATGTTTTGTGGCACATTTGGTGGCCCTATTAGCATACTATTATGTAAAATGTGGAACATTTTAAAATTTTGTAGAAACCCTTTCAAACAGCAATACTAGAATGACCAAACACACAAAGCAATGTAAGAAATAACACACTACATGTCACTAGTTAGAACTGGCCACTTAGCAGGTGTTTCTCATTAACAATTGCCAATGCTTGGGCAGTGCCTGTGGCTCAAAGGGGTAGGGTGCCACCCATATGCCAGAGGTGGTGGGTTCAAACCCAGCCCTGGCCAAAAACTGAAAGAAAAAAAAAAAAAAAAAAACAATTGCCAATGCTCATGGAATTTATTCAGTTCTTTTCTTCCCTCTCCAGGACTGGCTTTATGAAGTATAGAAGTTAATATGTGTACTTTTAAGATGTATCATTCAGTAATAAAGAACAAGTCGTCACTTACACTACTATAAAATTAATTTTATAACCACACTATTTACAGTAACTGTAAAATGTTTTTTGTTGGAGCAGGAATCAGCACATAGATTTTAGTTTATCACACCTGAGGGGAAAAGCCTTGGAAAATTTTATTTCTCTAGTTAAAAAAGATACCAATTCAGAAGAAAGGTATGAAAATAACCTTTAAACACATTTAATAATTAATGACATTTAATCTCACAATAAGAGAAATGAGAAAGGTAAATTAAAACATAACGATTGCATTTTTCATCTACCAGGCTAGTACAAAAAGAATAACAATCCTCTGTGGTAAGGCCTTGGGGACGCAGCACCCTCACATACTCCTGGGGAAAGAAGGTCAGTGCAGGATATATGTCTACATTTTTACCCAATGATCCCACTTCCGGAATCTTCTTAAAAATCAGTGCAAATTACTGAATTTTATCCCTTAAAACTACTGCATATATGTTTATATTTTTACCCAATGATCCTACTTCTGGAATTTTCTTGAAAATATACTTCTAATAATATGAAGATACACACTATTACTCATGGCCATTGAAAAATATTGAAAGCAATCTAAATGGCCATCTATAAAAGAGTGATTGAATCAACTATGGTATATCCACATAATAGACTTTTTTATTAAAAAAGAAAATGAGGAAGATATTTATAACCTGATGTGGTATGAATCCCAAGATATGTGATATTCCCTGATTTGTATAAACTTTCGATTATGCGAAACTTGCCATTTCTTTAGAGTTGTGGACTATGTTATATAATAAAGCCTGTACTTTTAGTTTATTTTTCTGATAAATTTTCCACCAAAATTACTCCGAATCATTTTTCCAAAGCAGCAATTCCCAAGTCTCACGGAATGTCAAACTCAGATGCCGGAATGACATGTAAATACAGGTGTTGCCCAGAAATCTATATTTTCCAAAAGTCCTAAAGCCAATTCTAAGTATTATTCAGGTTTTAAAAATCTATGCTGAGAATTTGTTTGAAAATTAGGGAGAGAATAAAATTATCATTGCTCCACATTTTTATTTAAACGTTTGTGGTTCTTTGTTTTTTTTTTTTTTTTTTTTTTATAAATCATAGCTGTGTACATTGATATGATCATGGGGCGTCATACACTAGTTTCACAGACCGGTTGACACATTTACATCACACTGGTTAACATAGCCTTCCTGGCAATTTCACAGTTATTGTGTTAAGACATTTGCATTCCACATTTACTAAGTTTCACATATACCATTGTAAGATGCACCACAAGTGTATTCTCACCAATTTCCCTCCCCCTCTCCCTCCCCCCTCCCTCCCCTGCCTTTCCCCCTTCCCCCTATTCCTAGGTTGCAAATGGGTTACAGCATTCATGTGAAAGCCCTAAATTATTGTGGTTCTTATTGATAATATCTTAATCAGGGCTTAAGTATTTGGCCAATAGTGCCTCATTCTGAAACTGGGGGGACTTTAAGGACAAGCTAAACTCCAGGAAGAATTTTA
>CAUYPK010081702.1:0-19096 GCA_963574355.1 Loris lydekkerianus
CAAAAACTTTCAGTTAGTCATATAGGGAAGTAGGCAAACAGAACAGACAACCTAGCCCTTTGTCATTCATCTTCATTGTTGTTTATCTCCAAACAAGATATTCTTGGTTTAGAAAGGTGTGTAAGTTCTCTGCTGTGTTAAAGTTGATAGGGAATTTTTACCTTTTGTCTTCCTTGTTCTGGATTATTTTTATCTGATGAGTTTGGGTATGTGAAGAAAGAGAGTAAAGACAGTTTATTGCTGCTGTGGCCCGAGCGAGCACCAGCCATCCCTTAATAAATCATTCATTTTGTCTGCAGCGTCTGCTTCTGTGTCTCTGACTAGGCCAGTGGACAGCAACACCCAGCCCTGGCCAAAAACTGCAAAAAAAAAAAAAAAAAGCCTGTTGTTGTGGCGGGCGCCTGTAGACCTAGCTACTCAGGAGGCCTGAGTAGGAGAATTGCCTAAGCCCAGGAATTGGAGGTTGCTGTGAGCTGTGCGACACCATTGCACTCTACGGAGGGTGATTGAGACTTCTGTCTCTACAAAAAAAAAAAAATATATAAAGAGCAGCCCGGCCTGGCACCCGTAGCATAGTGGTTAAGGTGCCGGCCACATACACCAAAACAGGTGGGTTCGAAACTAGCCCAGCCAGCTAAACAACAATGACAACTACAACAAAAAGTAGCCAGGCACCTGAAGTCCTAGCTGCTTGGGAGGCTGAAGCAAGAGAATTGCTTGAGCTGTGACGCCACGGCACTCTACCAAGGACGACAAAGTAAGACTCTTTATCGGGAAAAAAAAGAAAAAAGAAAAGAGAAAGAGTAGCCTCACTCAGATGTTACTATGAGATTAACAAGTTGGAGGTGATGGATTTTTAGCTTAGAAATTTTGGGTGGCGGCATCTGTGGCTCAAAGGAGTAGGGCGCCAGCCCCATATACCAGAGGTGGTGGGTTCAAACCCAGCCCCAGCAAAAAAAAAAAGAAAGAAAGAAAAAGAAATTTTTCTAACAATTAGTCTGCTACATTAACTTTAAGACCAGTTACCTTAAAAATAGTAACTATAATCACCTGTCACATCTACAAGAGAAGGGGTGACTGCTATGTAGCAAACTGAACTCAGTAATTTTTAAGGCCACATTTCAATTTGATTTCTTCTAAGTGGAATATTAGGTCAGACGTTCAGGGGAGGGTAGATTCTCAACATTTTTATGACAATGAGATCTGTCCTCATGTAAAAGTATGCTTCTCATTGAAAATGGTAAGAATTTATAGAAACTTAGTCTTCGGGGTCAGAAGGATCCAGCTTTCCCCTCCATCTTATTAACTGTTGACCTTGAGCAAGTTTTCTCTAAATCTCAGTTATGTCATCTAAAATAGGGATAATAATAGCACCACACACACAGCTTGTTCTGAGGTTTACCTGGAATAAAGCACATACCTGACACAGACAAGGATCAACGGGAGGCAGCTGTAACAATTCCCCCTCTTCAGGGAGAGAAGGAAGTGGAAGAATGAGGAAAGAGGTGAGAGTTAAGAAATGAAAGATTGGGGCTGCACCTGTGGCTCAAAGGAGTAGAGCGCCGGCCCCACATGACAGAGGTGGCGGGTTCAAACCCAGCCCCAGCCAAAAACTGCAAAAAAAAAAAAGAAAGAAATGAAAGATTAAAATATGAAAATTGAGAACTCCTGACTCATTCCTAGAATAGTACTCATGATTTTCTACTGAGCAGGTGGGGGAGGGGGTGAAAGACACAGGTGATTTAACGCTTTTTTTTTTTTTTTTTTTTTTAGTTTTACAAACTCTCTCACCCTAGTCCATGCAGTAATTCTGAATCTCTTTCTAGTTCAGCTCTAGCCCATCCTATCATTAAACTCTCCCTCCAACTTCCAAGGCACAGTGTACCAGTGCTGCCTGGTAACAAAGAAGGGATTATTTCTTTTCTTTCTTTCTTCTTTTTTTTTTTTTTGGAGACAGAGCCTCAAGCTGTTGCCCTGGGTAGAGTGCCGTGGCATCACAGCTCACAGCAACCTCCAACTCCTGGGCTTAGGCGATTCTCTTGCCTCAGCCTCCCAAGTAGCTGGGACTATACAGGCGCCTGCCACAACACCAGCCTATTTTTTGGTTGTAATTGTCATTGTTGTTTGACAGGCCCAAGCTGGATTCGAACCCCACAGCTCTGGTGTATGTGGCTGGCGCCTTAGCTGCTTGTGCTACAGGCGCCAAAGCCAAGAAGGGATTATTTCTGACCTGAGAGGAGCTAAATTACAATCATTCAAACGGTTTCTGAGCTCTCTGTGTGGCAAGAATCATGACAGAAACTGAAAAGCTACAATAAACCTTCAAGACCATTCTCCTAAGGGAAGTATTGCAAAAATGTTAAAACAAATACGACATGTACTATTAAATCAGCACTGGTGCACACTAGGAAGTAAAACTCAACCATAATCAGCAGGTGGGTAGGGGGAGGGTGGGTAAAATCACACCTAACAGGTACAATGTATGATCTGGGTGAGGGGTACACTTATAACTTTGACTTAAACCGTACAAAAATTCATGTAACCAAATATATGTACCCTCATAATATTCTGAAATTAAAAAATAAAAAAGGAATCTGAGAAGCATAAAGAACCAGAGCACTGCATCCAGCTGGTTCCAGCAGACCAAAAAAATAAAAACCAGAGTCACACGTCCAGCTTTGGTCATCAGTGCAAAGTGGGCCAAAGCGCGCTCTGACCTTCAGTCTCAGATAAAGTCTCAGGCTGTGGGATAATGTAAAAACAAGTGTAAGAAATGACTAACTTAGGCGGCACCTGTGGCTCAGTGGGTAGGGCTCAAGCCAGCCCCGGCCAAACTGCAACAAAAAAAAATAGCTGGGGTTGTGGCAGGCACTGTAGTCCCAGCTACTCTGGAGACTGACAAGAAAATCTCCTGAGCCCAGGAGTTGGAGGTTGCTGTGCGCTGTGTGACGCCACAGCACGCTACTGAGGGCGATAAAGTGAGACTCTGTCTTTACAAAAAAAAAAAGAAAGAAAGAAAAGAAAGAAAGAAATGAGTGTCTTGGCTGGCAACAGCGGCTCACACCTGTAATCCTAGCACTTTTGGAGGCAGAGGCAGAAGGATCCCTTAGAGGTCAGGAGTTCAAGACCAGCCAGAGCAAGGGCGAAATGCCATCTCTACTAACAAAAAAAAAAAAAAAGAAAGAAAGAAAGATTAGCCTGAAGTTGTGGTGGGCTCTAGCCTGAGCAACAGAGTAAGATTCTGTCTCAAAAAGAGAGACAGAGAGATAAGCAAGGAACTTCCAAGAACAGTCCTCTAGCTGCCTATCAGTCACCCTTCCCCATCCTCTGCCTCTGTCCCTGGGCCAAAGACCAAGCCAGTCCATAGCAGCTCTTTCAGGATGATGAAACTAAAACAAATAATAGCAGCTGACATTTATTCAGTGCCAGTCACCACACCTTTCCCAGGATGTCCTAGATGTCTTACTTAATCCTAGCCATAGGGTAGGTACCAGAATGATAAGCTATGGTTCTTAGTAAAAGGAGGTTTGCCCAAGGGCTCAGGGCTGCCATGTGAGACACCAGGACAGAAACCCAGGGATTCAGAGTCCCCAGGCCTCTCGTTGTACCATTGTACCACTCTGCCTCCAAGGAGGTTTGGGTTATGTTTCCACACATATCCTCCCCACCACAGAAGTTTGGCTGTAAATACAGCTGTGAGTTTTGGCTCTAGCACTGTGTTTTGCACTCCATCTGGGTGATCTTCCCAAAGTGCTGGTAAAAACAAACAAAAAGACCTTTGTTTCATCTTTGAAGAACTGGAGAAGCTTTTGTTGTGTTTCTGAGTCACAAGTCACAGGGCCAGGAAAAGTCATACAGGTTAGGAAGACCCTCCCTGTACCACCAGCAGTAGGTAGCACAGCAGAGCTCAGCTGGGTACACAAGGGCCCCTCCTCTGGCATCCCCTCTGTGACACGTCTAGAGGAAAGGAGGGTCACCAAAGGACAGACAAGCACACGTTATACAACCTGTTTACTTTGCAGCCCAGGTCCTTCCTGCCCAAAGCTCTCTAGAAAGCCACTAGATTCAGTATGCTGACAACTGGATTGCAACTGATGACAGTTGACATGAGGGTAGCACTCAAAGTAAGGATTATAGCTATCTCTTAGCTATAAGCTTATATATCCTACACCTTTATTTACAAAAGCACCTTGAACTACCTCCAAGTCCCAAGGAGAAAATACTACTTATGCAACTTTACATTCCTGACATGAGGACCAGGTTTGGAAGGGTAGATCTAGGTCTTGGCAATCTCTTTTAAAATTAACAAAAGTCTAGGCCAGGGCTCACACCTATAATCCTAGTACTCTGGGAGGGGGAGGTGGGTAGATTGCTCCAGCTCAGGAGTTTGAGCTCCGCATAAGCAACAGTGAGACCCTGTGTCTACTAAGAATAGAAAATCTAGTTGGGTGTTGTGGAAGGTGACTATGTCCCTGTGACTTGGGAGGCTGAGGCAAGAGGATTGCTTGAGCCCAAGAATTAGAGGTTGCTGTGAGCTATGATACCAGAACAGTCTAGCCTAGGGCAACAGAGACTGTCTTTAAAAAAAAAAAAAAAAAATTAGTGAAAAGTCCCTTAGTGAAAAGTGTCTTACCCTCAGAGAATATGATTCAGCAAACCTCATACCTGTAATCCTACCACTCTGGGAGGCCGAGAGGAGTGGATTGCTTGCGCTTAGGGAGTTCAAGACCAGCCTGAATAAGAGCAAGACTTCATTTCTAAAAAATAGCCTGATGTTGTGGCAGGAAGTTGAGGCAAGAGAATTGCTTGTGCCCAAGAATTTGAGGCTTCTGTGAGCTATGAAGCCATAGCACTCTACAGAGGGCAACAAAGTGAGATTGTCTAAATAAATAAAATGTAAATCTAATCTTATAACAAATCTAGAAGAACCTCTATAAGTTGACGTTACGAACCTCTATGGTTAACATATGAAGATGCTCTATGAAGGTTCTATTGCATTCACTTTGCATTTCTTTTGTTCTTATCATCTAAGCCCTTATCTTGACTCAAAAAGAGGGCAGGAACTATGCTCTGCTATGTCTATATCCTTGCTTAAACTAAGTATCTAACCAGGCCAACAGTGAAATGTCTACTGACCAGAGCTGAATACCCTTTCCTTTAATCCCTCTTGGGGAGGTCATGATCCTCTCTCTAGGACTAGAGTGGCTCTGCATCCACGGCAGTGGCAGAAAAGCCAACAACTGTTCCCGTCTGACCCCTTAATTAATGGAGCCAGGCAGCCAGCCCAAACCATCGGCGCATTTCTCAATTGCTCTGCTTCAGTGTCACTGGCCAAGTTCTACTCCATTTCCCTGGGCTGGAGTAGACCAAGGAAACAATCAAGTACATGAGAGTGAAGATGCCACGGGCAGGCAGCCAAATCCCAGTGGAGAGGGCAGGAAGTTCACTTCACTACTCTTGCTATAGGCCCAAATTCAGTGTGGTAAGCAGTGTGGTAAAGCTGTGCTACTTCCACTGCACCTTGCAAACTAGAAAAAGGGACTGTCATCTGTGCACTTTTACCGAAAAAGAAACTGATCTTGAAAGAACATATGCCAAATGGGTGCTTTTCCAGTGGCACAGCCAAGAGGGCAGCTGACATCTCACTTGAATGACCTTGGGAATCAAAGCTGGCAAAGCAAGCTGGGGGGGGGGAAGTCCAAATGAAGCTCTGCAACAGATAGGTACCAACTCCATAAAATGTTGTGCAGAACAGTTTGTTGTTGGCCAAAAAACATCCCCATCTCCAGCTTAACAGAAAAGTACGCAATACTCTAGTTTTTACAGGGCAGACGGGGAAAGGACTATATATGTAAACATTCACTTGCACCTGCCTGGAATGCCTCCAGAAAGGTCAGAGGAAATTAATTACACTGTTTTTCCTCCAGAAGGTAGGTACTTGGTGGAACAAAAGTGAATGAAAGATGTTTCACTGCTGTTAGTATTTTGTTTTTTAAACCATATTAAATACAGGGTGTCCATTTAAAATTGCACATGAACTTTATGGACACCCTATATATTACCAATCAAATAAAATTACAGTTTTAAAAATTATTGTTCAGGGTGGTGCCTGTGGCTCCGTGGGTAAGGCACCGGCCCCACATACCACGGTGGTGGGTTTGAACCCAGCCCCTCCCAAATGGCAACAAAATAGCCAGGCGTTGTGGCAGGGGCCTGTAGTTCCAGCTACTTGGGAGGCTGTGGCAAGAGAATCACCTAAGCCCAGGAGTTGGAGGTTGCTGTGAGCTGTGACACCACAGCAGTCTATCGAGAGTGATAAAGTGAGACTCTGTCTCTAAAAAAAAAAAAAAAAATTATTGTTCAGCCATGAGTGGTGGCTCCCACCTGTAATCCTAGCACTTGGGAGGCCGAGACAGGTAGATTGTCTGAGCTCACTGGCTCAAGACTAGCCTAAGCCAGAGTGAGACCTCATCTCAAAAAAAATAGTTGATCCCAGCTACTTAGGTGGCTGAGGCAAGAGAATCGCCTAAGCCCAGGAGTTGGAGGGTTGCTGTGGCTATGTGACACCACGGCACTCTACTGAGGGCGACAAAGTGAGACTCTGTCTCTACCCAAAAAAAAAAAAAAAAATAGTCGAGTGTTGTTGCAGAAGCCTGTAGTCCCAGCTACTTGGGAGGCTGAGGCAAAAGAATTGTTTCAGCCCAAGAGTTGGAGGTTGCTGTGAGCTATGACGCCCCAGCACTCTACCAAGAGCAGCAAAGTGAGGCTCTGTCTTAAAAAATAATAATAATTAATAAATAAATAGAACTATTGTTCAGACATTCATTTAGCATTTAGTTGGCATATGCCAAGCAGTAGGGTAGATTAGGTGCTATTCTCAAGAGCTGGGTGGAGAGGAGTGAAGATGCAATCAAATAATTTATTATAATGCAGTAATAGAGGCACCGGGAAAGTTGCTGGCCTTGCCAGCATGGAAAAGTGGAGAACCTGGGCCAACTCTTAAAGGAGTTAGCACCAACTACTGCAGCACTCCTAGAAGCCTGAACTGTGATGCCTGTCAGCCGACAGTAACAGATAAAGGGCAGCAAAGAAGGCACACCATCACTCTTAATTACCCGATACCAGACCCTGGGATGTGGGGAAGAGAGTGCACAGCAGTGGGAAAAATCCTGGAAATACTAGATGCTACAGACCGCATCCCCCAATCATCCAAACACACCACAGAATCTCACTAAGTCTGATAAAAGATATTAAAACACCGGACATTTGTAAAGTGCTTTATAATGCTAAAGTCTAATAAAGCTGAGTAGAGACTTAGAGCTTTGTAAACATCTCCCACAGGAGAATTCTCAATGCCTCTGGGAGAAACCGCCTGTTGGATCTTGACATTTCTTTCTTATACGAGCCTACTAGATACTGGACACGGGGGCAGCGCCCGCTCCGCCAGCACCTGGAGAGCAAGAGCCCTTTTGCCCTCTCTGCCTCGGTTTCCCCAACACTCCAATTACAGCAAGAACGAATACTCAGGCCTCGACTCATTCCTTCAGGCGATCGGCCCCTGAATGGAGAATGGAGAACGCTTTTAGGATGTTATGCAAAAACACCCGGGGCGTAGCTAGCAGGTGGCCTCCGTGCGCCTGTCGCGCGGTAACCAGAGCGCAGACAGGTGCCGGCGGGCGCGCAGTCCCCGTGAGCGTGGGAGCTCAGCGCCTCGGGGGAGTGCCTAGGTGCGGACTCCCCGGGTGCGCGGTGCCCAGCCTGACCGCAAGGTCGTCCGCCCCGTGTCCCTGCGCGCGGTGCCCGGTGCCCACGCGTGGCCGGGGCGCGCAGCTCTCGCCCTCCCAGGAGAGGGGCTTCCTGGAGGCGGAGCCCACGCCGCGCCCGCCGCCGCTCACCAGTTCCCCGAGCCGACGATGCACACTTTCAGGGGCGCCGTTGCCATGGCCAGGCCGAATGCAGCAGCTCGGGTCGTGCCTCCCTGGCCGGCCGCCTACCACCGCCTGCTCAGCTTGGCCCGCAGCGGCTGGCGGCAGCCCCGCCCCGCTCGCGTCTTGGCCAATGGTCGGGGCCACCCGGGCCCGGGCGCCCCAGGCCACAGCTGACAGCCCGGGAGGACCCGCTCCGCCACTCCCAGGACCCACCGCGCACGCCTGGCCCTGGCCGGCCCCCCGGCTCGCCCGGCTCCACCCGCCCCTGCCCGAGGCTCGCCGGGAAGTGTAGTCCACACACGCTGCCTCTGGGCGCCTGGGACCATCTCCCGCCGCGCCACGTGCAGGCCCTGGTCGCTTTGCAACGGGCTGCGCTCCACCCGCTCAGAGCGGAGCAAGCCTGACCCAGCCCGCGTGGTGTCCCCGTCACGCTCTCTTCTCTCTGCTACACTGCAATTTGGAGCCGAAAGTTTCCTGGGTTGACTCTGAAGTCCTCCAGACTTGGGTCAGAGCTCTAAAACAAGACACAGCCTGGCACCTCTGAACGTTTTAGTGAACTTGGATCCGATGAGGCCTTGGCAGCTTGACTGGACAGTACCCGCACTTTGGGGATGACGCCTTTACTGGTTAGAGTCAACATAGAAACTAGCACGTGGAGTTCATCACCCACACCCACCTAGGCGGGAGGACCCACCTTCTCCCTGGCTTTGCCAGGGCCTTTTCCCTTTTTGTGTCTTGTGTTTTGTTTTGTTTTTTTAGGGAGAGAGTCTCACTTTATTGCCCTAGGTAGAGTGCTGTGGCGTCACAGCTCACAGCAACCTTCAACTCCTGGGCATAGCAATTCTCTTGCCTCAGCCTCCTGAGTAGCTGGGACTACAGGTGCCTGCCAGAACGCCCAGGTATTTTTTTGTTGCAGTTTGGCCAGGGCTGGGTTCAAACCCAGCACCGTTGGTATATGGGGCCAGACCCCTACCCACTGAGCCACAGGTGCGGCCAATTTGTGGCTTGTGTTTATTGTTTGGAGACTGCTACTTTCTTGACAAATGGCACGTTATGTATTCATTCTGAGCATCAGTCTCCACCAGGCGCTGTACTGGACACTGTCTGAGGACAAAGTAGTTTAAGCCAGTGGTTCTCAAACTCTACTGCATATTAGAGTCACTGGAGTTTTGAAAAAAAAAAAAAAAATTCCCCCTGCTCAGGCATCACCCCAGACCCAATTACATCAGCATATCCCAGGGTGGGTTGCAGGCATCAGAATTTTTTTTTTTTTTTTAGAGTCTCACTTTCTCACCCTGGGTAGAGTGCCATGTCATCATAGTAGCCTTTGGGAGGCTGAGGCAGGTGGATTGCATGAGCTCAGAAGTTCAAACCAGCTGAGCCAGAGCAAGACCTCATCTCTAAAAATACCTGGGTGTTGTGGGGTGCCTATAGTCCCAGCTACTTGGGAGACAGAGGCAAGAGACTCGCCTGAGCCCAAGAGTTTGAGGTTGCTGTGAGCTGTGACGCTATAGCACTCTATCGAGGGTGACAAAGTGAAACCGTCTCAAAAGAAAAAAGAGAAGAAAAGAATTAGCCCTATTAATACAGGATTCCTCCACTCCATACTGGACAGGGATTCCCCCATTCTCTAGGCCCAGGTGAGCTCAGAAATCAGACCCCCGTTTCCAAGCACAAACAGGCTGCCTTTTCCTGGCCACACCCTCTGGGCTCTAACAAAAGATCAAGAACCAAGCAGCCTGAGAGGTCTATTGAATGGTTCCACCTTGTGTAGGGAGCATACACCCTAATTTCTTCCCTGAGACAAAAACTGCAATAACCTTGCCCCAGAGGAGGGACTGCATTCAACTTTGAAAAGATATCTTTTCACTACCAAATCCTAGCCAGCATGTAATTCTCCAGACAATATATACCCAGGGGAGACTTCCAACTTAGGTCTTCCCCCATGCCAGAAGTTCTGGTGCTTTTTTACTTCTTCTGTATTCCTTTCTATCTAATAAAGGAATCTTATCACTAATCTGCGGTCCGTGGATTCATTCTTCCAATCCCTGAGACCAAGTGATACTGGAATTTCTTCCTCAGTAGGTCCTTGGTCTCAGGGACTCGAAGAATGAACTCATGGACCACAGATCAGTGGTAAGACAGGATTTTTATTAGAAAGGAATACAGAAGGAGTAAAAAGCACCTTTCTGGCAAAAAGGAAGACTCAAGTCAGAAAATCTCTCTTAGGCTCTTTGTCTAGGGGTCTATGTTACATTTTGGCCAGGATGCGGTAGGTGGAAAAATATCTTTTCAAAGTTAATGGTGCATTAACAAATGAATGAATGTAATCCCTCCTCTACTAGGACAAGGTTATCAGGTCCTTACAGTTTTTGTCTCTGAGTAGGAATCAGGGTGTGTGCTCCCGACTCAAGGTGGAACTACCCAAAAATGACTCTGGTTGCCTTGTTCATGACCTTGCTAGAGCCCAGAGGGTGTGGGCTGGAAAAGGCAGCCTGTTTGTACCTGGAAATGGGGGTCTGATTTCTGAGCTCACCTGGACCTAGAGAATGGGGGGGCGGGGTGGGGGGTGGTGCCTGTCCATCTCTGAGTGGGGGAATCCTGTATCACAAGGACCTACTGAAGAAAGAAATTCCAATACCACTATTAGTTTAATGCTCAGAGGATTAACTGTTATTTTTGTTTTCTTCTGTATATTGATTGAAACATTGATCTATTACTTGTGATATTTACTTAAGGAATATGTAAAGGGAGCATGGGGGGGCAGAGCCTTCTCTCCACTCCCTCACCCATGATTTGCTCTCAATTATTTACACTAAGGCAAACATGCATGCAGAGATGACGGGAAAGACGGACCAGCGAAGCACTATCAGTTCTTTGTGCATTCGTATAACAAAATGCATTTGCCAAGTTAAATAATGAAGTCATGTACTTGAGTAGGTAAATTTGCAAGGATTTATACCAAATGATTCATTTGTAGCCATGGCTCAAAAGTTTTATACTTCATTTGGAAACTTTTATTCCGGAATATTACAACTATGCCACCATTAAAATGAGCTGCCTGGCTAGTTTGTGGATGTGCCCTGCCCAGTTTCATCTATAGGGCTTTTTGGCCGCCTCATATGCACAACACACGGGGCTGGGATAGACACAGAAAGCAGTCGTTTGTTTCATAGACCAGATTAAAACCAAATCAGTGAAATTCATAAATGCAAGTTTGAGAGATTAAAGTAAATTGCAGGAGAATGTATGCAATATGATACCGTTTCTGTTAGTGTAGCAACAAGCAAAATTAGGCCGGGTGGGTGCAGTGGCTGACACCTGTAATTCTAGCACTCTGGGAGGCCGAGGTGGGTGGATTGCCTGAGCTCAGGAGTTTGAGACCAGGCTGAGCAAGAGTGAAATCCCATCTCTGTTAAAAGTAGAAAAACTATGGGCGGCACCTGTGGCTCAAAGGAGTAGGGCGCTGGCCCCATATGCCAGAGGTGGTGGGTTCAAACCCAGCCCTGGCCAAAAACTGCAAAAAAAAAAAAAAAAAAAAGTAGAAAAACTAGCTGGGTGTTATGGTGGGTGCGTGTAGTCCCAGCTACTTGGTGGTCCCAGCTACATGGTGGCTGAGGCAAGAGGATTGCTTGAACCCAGTAGTTTGCGGTTGCTGTGAGCGATGACTTCATGACACTCTAGCCAGGTGACAGACTCTGTCTCAAAAAAAAAAAAAAAAAAAAAAAAGAAAGAAAGAAAAAGAAAAGAAAAGAAAGGACTTGGCGCCTATGGCTCAAGCTGCTAAGGTGCCAGCCACATACACCTGAGTTGGCGGATACGAATCCAGCCTGGGCCCTCCAAACAATAATGACGGCTGCAACCAAAAAATAGCCAGGTGTTGTGGCAGATGCCTGTAGTCCCAGGGTTGGAGGTTGCTGTGAGCTGTGATGCCACGGCTCTTTTCCCAGGGTGAAAGCTTGAGGTTCTGTCTCCAAAAAAAAATAAAAATAAAAATAGAAAGAAAGACAGAAACAAGCAAAATTAAATAATTAAATATGTCCCTAGAGGTATGTACATAAATTATAGAGAAAAACGAGGAAAAGACACACACAACATGGAGGTTCATGGCTATGGTGGAGGGGAGGATTTTTCTTTATACATTTTCTATATATCATAAACATTTTTGTGTAGCTATTTAATGAAAGTCATGGCAGAGAGGAGACGCTATTGTGTAGAAGAGCCAAATGAATCACAAATAGTAAATACTAGTGATCTGATTTCCAGTTTTGAGATAGTCTTCTGCCAGTCTCACTCCATGTCATCTAAGACGGCAGTGCCACTTTTCCCGAGAGGGTTGAGCGGCCTGAAAGACAAAGATTTAGCCAGCATCATGACAGTGCCAACTCCTCAGAGACCCAGAGAATGTAATCCCCATGCATGGAGACAGGTGTCAGACAGCATGACTGGGAAATGCATGGTGGTAGAAAGAGGTGCCGCTAGGTAGCCAGCCAGAAGTCAGGCAGCACTTGGGAAACTCAGCCCAGAAATCTCCTTAACAAGAAGCATTCATAAAGTACACCTTATTTTCTGCATTACAGGAAGTAATGGCAACAGCATTGCAAAACTTTCCTACATAACTGGAGTTTCCTTACCTTTCCTTAGAAAACATTTTCCTCACCTCTCTTAAATCCTGGAGGCCTCTATGGCTCCTATCTGCTGCCTAATTCCAAAGCTGCATGTTATAGCAACAGAAGCACCTACTTCCAGGTATTGGAATCTATTCTGGGTATTGCTTATTGCATAACAAACCACTCTGAAACTTAGATCTTAAAAGTACAACAAGTATTTCTTTACCTCTGGAATCTGCAGTCTGAGCTGATCTGAGAGGAAAGTTTTCTGTCCTTGTGGCATGGGCAATCTAATGGGTCTGGAGGATTCACTTCCAGACAGCTTGTTCAGGTGGCTGGCAAGTTGGTGCTGGCTGCTGGCTGGCAGCTCAGCTGAAGCTGAGGCTGGAGGCCCCAGTCTTCTCCATGTGGGCCTCTCTGCAGCTGCTTCCTGTGATGTTGTGCCTGCATTCCACAAACAACCATTCCAAGAGAAACTAAATGGGAGTTGCCATTTTCTTAGAATTAAGCTCCAACACTGTCATGGCATTGCTTTTGTCATGATATTTGGTCAAGAAATTATACAGCCAGTGGAGCCTGTGGCTCAGTGGTAGGGCGCCGGCCCCATATACTGAGGGTGGCGGGTTCAAACCCAGTCCCGGCCAAATTGCAACAAAAAAATAGCGGGGAGGTGTGGCGGGTACCTGTAGTCCCAGCTACTCAGGAGGCTGAGGCAAGAGAATCCCCTAAGCCCAGGATTTGGAGGTTGCTGTGAGCTGTGTGCTTTATCACAACGGCACTCTACCTAGGGCAATAAAGTGAAACTGTGTCTCTACAAAAAAATAGAGACAAACAGACATTATACAGCCTAGGCCAGGCGTGGTGGCTCATGCCTATAATCCCAACACTCTGGGAAGCCGAGGTGGGTGGATCGCCTGACCTCCAGGTTCAAGACCAGCCTGAGCTAGAGCAAGAGCCTGTTTCTGAAAAATAGCCAAATGTTGTGGCGGGCGCCTATAGTCCCAGCTACTTGGGAGGCTGGGGCAAGAGAATTGCTTGAGCCCAAGAGTTTGAGGTTGCTGCGAGCTGTAACGCCACGGTATTCTACCCAGGGCAACAGCCTGAGACTCTGTCTCAAAACAAACAAACAAAAAAAAAAAAGCAGTATTTCAAGAAGAAGGGATGGTCACAGAGGAATATGAGAATGTTCAAATAAGATAAGGGCTGACATGTATTTCTCGGGCTAGCAGAAAGGAGGCTACTGGTAGAGTTTCCATGTAAGGTTGTGAGGTAGCACACCACCAGTGGGTACCACGCGCATTTGCAATCATTGAAGATTGGTGTGTTTAGATGACCGTTTTCTGACAGATGGAAGCCAGTGTCTTAAAGCAGGGCAACATTTCTCCAGTCTATTCAAGAGCGTCGTAGGGGCTAGCCACAGCTCTGGTTGTTGCTGCCTCTGGGGAGAGTAGGTCACTTTCGGCTTGCAGTGGAAGGAGGCAGAGAAGTGGAGCCTGAGGGAGTGTAGATTCTGTTGGAGCTGCTATAGCAAAATACCAGAGACTGGGTAATTTATAAAGAATAGAAATTTATTTCTTACAGCTCTGGAGGCTGGAAATCCAATGTCAAGGCGCTGTTACTCAGTGTCTGCTGAGGTCCTTCTTGCTGGTCCTCACAAAACAGAAGGAAAGCAAGGGCAAAAAAAGGACCAGCTAGCTCCTTCCAGTCCTGTGACTTAATCACATCCCAAAGGTCTCATCTCTTTGTCCTATTGTTTTGGGGATTAGGTTCCTTCTTTCTTTCCCTTCTTTTTTATATTTATTTATTTATTGCTTATAAACAACAGAAACCTACAGCTCACAGTTGTGGAGAGTGAGAAAGAAGTCCACGCTTGAGGTGCCAGCAGTTTCAGTGTCTGGCGAGGGCCCCTTCCTGGTTGTAGAGGGCCATTTCGCCAATGTGCCCTCACATGGCAGAAGGGGTGAGCCAGCTCTCTGGTGTCCCTTTTGTCAGGACACTAATCCCCATCCTGAAGCCACCACCCTCATGAACTGAACTAATCACTTGGATTTCGGCATATGAATGGGGGGGGGGGGCACAAACATTCAGACCATAATGAGTAACTTGCATGAGGTAAAGTTAAAAGGCAACCTTGGTATTAATCCCAGATTTGTCCAATGCCACATGGGAGTAAATAACTGTTCCCAGGATGCTTCAGCACTCAGCATGCCTTAGGTACACTAGCAGGGCTGTACTTTAAGAACACTGACAAATTTGAGTCTCTAGAAAAGACACAAAGCAACATGAAGGAAACCTTCCAACAGTTGAAGGTCTCACATGGAAGTGATTACACTTAACCCATGGGCCACTTTCTGATGTTCTAGAGCAGTGGTTCTCAACCTTCCTAACGCTGCAATGTATTTTCATTGTTAAAAAGGGGTCGCAACCCGCAGGTTGAGAACCCCTGTTTGGGAACGATCAATTTCCTCACCTTTTCCAGCTTCGAGACTAGAGGCTGCCAGCCCTCCTTGGCTGGTAGTGGCATCACTCCCACCTCTGCTTCCCCCCTCGCACTCACACCTCTCTCTGACTGTGATACATCCTGTCTTTCTTTCACCTATTGGAATGACTAAGTTTCAACACGAGTTCTGGAGGGCACAAAAACATTCAGACCATAGCAATAGACAGTACTTCCTAGAAGTTTAGCTGTGAGCAGGAAAATTAAGAAATAGAGATATGAGACAAACTGAAGAGGGAAGGGAAGAAATTTTAGCTTTTATGCATGGGTGTTTGTTTTAAATCATGTGGAGGAGGCTAGAGCATGTTGAAATACTCCTGGCTGGGAGCTAGTAGAGAGAGGTCTGTACTGCAGGGAGAGAAGGGGGTGGAGAGTTGAGTGTGTGTGTGGGGGGTAGCCTTAAGTAAGATGAGATGAGATTTTAAAGACGTCCTCAGCAGGGGACAACTGAGGCCTGGAAGGAGCCAGCCATGGGAAGATAGACAGAAGAGGACTTTACAGAGAGGAGACAGCCAGTGCAAAGGTCCTGAGGCAGTGAAGAGCCTGCTGTGTCTGAAGAACAGAAAACTATAATATGAGGCTGGTGTGATGGCTCACGCCTGCAACCTCAGCTCTTGGGAGGCCCAGGCAGGTGGATTGTCTGAGTTCACAGGTTCAAGACCAGCCTGAGCAAGAGCAAGTTGTCTCTAAAAATAACCGGGCATTGTGGTGGGCACCTGTAGTCCCAGCTACTTGGGAGGCTGAGGCAAGAGAATCATTTAAGCCCAGGAGTTTGGGGTTGCTGTGAGCTACAAACAATGCCACTCCCCTCTACTGAGGGTGACAAAAGGAGACTCTGTGTCAAAAACAAAAAAAAAAAAAAAAAAAGAAAGAAAAGAAAAGAGAGAAAACAAGCTATAATATGGTAATAAGTAAGTATGAGAAAGAGAAAGCTCTAGTCAGAAACACAGTCAGCAACCTCAGACTCCTGGGATCAAGTGATCCTCTTGTTTCTGCCTCCGGAGTAGTAGCTGGAACTACAGACATGCACCACAATGCCTGGCTAATTTATTTTTTTTCCAGTAGAGATGAGAGTCTCAATCTTGCTCAGGTTTGTTTTGAACTCCTGAGCTCAAGTGATCCGCCCCACTAAGCTTCCCAGAGTGCTAGGATTACAGGAGTGAGCCACAGCAGCAAAACGCCCCCTTTCTTTCTTTCTTTTTTTTTTTTTTTAGAGACAGAGTCTCACTTTGTCACTCTCCATAGAGTGCCAAAGCCATCACAGCTCGCCTGGATATTTTTTTGTTGCAGTTTGGCTGGGGCCAGGTTCAAACCTGCCATCCTCGGTATATGGAACCAGCACCCTACTCACTGAGCCATAGGTGCTGCCCTACTTTACTTCTTAATTAGGATTATATAATCTCTGGTGGTGACATTTATTCTTGGTACATACGGCTTCAAATTAAATTGGCCATGTTCAGATGGCGCCTGTGACTCAGTGGGTAGAGTGCTGGCCCCGTATACCGAGGGTGGCAGGTTTGAGCCCAGCCCCAGATCAAATTGCAACAAAAAAAATGGCCAGGTGTTGTGGTGGGCACCTGTGGTCCCAGCTACTCAGGAGGCCGAGGCAAGAGAATCGCGTAGGCCCAGGAGTTGGAGGTTGCTGTGAGCTGTGTGACACCATGGCACTCTACCGAGGGGGGTAAAGGAAAACTCTGTCTCCACCAAAAAAAAAAAAAAAAGGAAGAAAGAAAGAAAAAAAGAAATTGGCCATATTCAATATTGCTATTGAAAGTCCAATGAGAAATTACAGATTTTTGGCTGAAGAAAAGAATGCCTCTAGCTCAGCACCCATAGCTCAGTGATTAGGGCACTGCCCACATGCACCAGGACTAGTAAGTTTGAACCTGGCCTGGGCCTGCTAAAGAACAGTGACAACAACAAAAAAAATTAGCTGGGCGTTGTGGCAGGTGCTTGTAGTCTCAGCTACTTGGGAGGCTGAGGCAAGAGAATTGCTTGAGCCCAAGAGTTTGAGGTTTCTGTGAGCTGTGATGCCACAGCACTCTACCAAGGGTGACAAAGTGAGACTCTGTCTCTAAAAAAATAAATAAATAATATATATATATTTTTTAAATAGGCAGGCATTGTGGTGGGCACCTATAGTCCCAGCTACTTGGGAAGCTGAGACAAGAAAATCACTTGAGCCCAACAGTTGGAGGTTGCTGTGAGCTGTGACACTATAGCACTCTACTGAGGCTAACATAATGAGACTCTGCCTCAAAAAAATAAAAATAATAATGCCTACTCTGGAAACTTTTATGGGCTTTTATCTTGCTTCCATGGGGAAGAGAGACCTAATGGATGAAAGGTGGATGTTGCTGATTGGAAGAACCACATAGAGCTCCAGACATGTAGCAGTAGCAGATGTCAATTGTAATCCATTCATAGAAAAGCTTATTAAATTATCCAAGGGGTCTGAGTAGCAGGTTTTATCCGGCATCTGCACGTTTTCACTAGTCTGTATGTAAGGGGTCTTGGAATGGCGTGAGGATCTGTTGCTTCTTCTTCTTTTCTTTTTTTTTTTTGAGACAGAGCCTCAAGCTGTCACCCTGGGTAGAGTGCTGTGATATCACAGCTCACAGCAACCTCCAACTCCTGGGCTCGAGCGATCCTCCTGCCTCTGCCTCCCAAGTAGCTGGGACTACAGGTGCCCACCACAACACCCAGCTATTTTTTGGCTGCAGCCGTCATTGTTGTTTGGCAGGCCCGGGCTGGATTTGAACCCGCCAGCTAAGGTGTATGTGGCTGGCGCCTTAGCCGCTTGAGCCACAGGTGCCAAGCCTGTTGCTTCTTTTAAAAATCACACTACCAATAATCTATCTTTAGGTTAGAAACCAACTTTTATTTTTAGTTATTTATTTTTTTGAGACAGAGGCTCACTTTGTCGCCCTCGGTAAAGTGCCTTGGCGTCACAGCTCACAGCAACCTCAAACTCTTGGGCTCAAGTGATTCTCTTGCCTCAGCCTCCCAAGTAGTTGGGACTACAGGTGCCCGCCACAACACCTGGCTATTTTTAAAGACAGGGTCTCGCTCTGGCTCAGGCTGGTCTTGAACCTGTGAGCTCAGGCAATCCACCCACCCCAGCTCCCAGGGGCCTCCCAATCCTCAGCTTGGATTATAGGTGTGAGCCACTGCTCCTGGCCAGAAGCCAGCTTTTAGCCAAGTAGTGTACATTACACTTATTATAAATTATATTGGGGTGCCAGCCAACTTGGATCACTTGGAGAACTTGGGAGTTTTTGTTTGGTGTTTGTCTTTTTTTTAAAAAACAAACAAAAACACTAAAACAGAGTCTCACTTTGTTGCCCGAGGCCTTGGCATCAGCCTAGCTCACAGCAATCTCAAACTCCTGGCCTCAAGCAATCCTCCTGGTTTGGCTTCCCAAGTAGCTTGGACTAAAGGCATGAACCACCATGCCTGGCTAATTTGTCTGTTTTTAGTAGAGATGGGATCTTACTCTCACTCAGCTTCTGGAACTCCTGAGCTCAAGCGATCCGCCTGCCTTGGCCTCCCAGAGTACTAGGATTATAGGCATGACCCATGGCACCTGGCCAAGAACTTGGGAGTTCTAAAGAAGAAATTACCAGGTTTAGCACTGTAGTTTACCAATGAAAGGCAGAGATAACTATTCAGAGTTTCTATTTTATTAAAAGTTGAATGTTAATCTGTGAAGGGGAACAGTCCACTGCACCCTTGTAAGGTGAATCAGGCTCATTTGTGCTCCTTGAGGCATGAGACTCTGAGAAGGAACATTTCCAGTACTTGGGCTGCAGTCACGCCTTAAAGGAAAGAATGTACCGGAGACCCTCGCCAGCCAAGTCCTAGCTGGAGACAGATCATCTGCCTAGGGCAATGGACAGTTGCACTTAATCCCTTACCTCTATTTACACAAAAACTTTCAGTTAGTCATATAGGGAAGTAGGCAAACAGAACAGACAACCTAGCCCTTTGTCATTCATCTTCATTGTTGTTTATCTCCAAACAAGATATTCTTGGTTTAGAAAGGTGTGTAAGTTCTCTGC
>CAUYPK010081704.1:0-36698 GCA_963574355.1 Loris lydekkerianus
GTAATATAGGTACTAATTCCTCTTTAGAGGTTTGGTAGAATTCTGATGTGAAACGATCTGGTCCTGGGCTTTTCTGTTTAGGAAGGTTTTGTATGGTTGATGCTATTTCAGAACTTGATATGGGCCTGTTCAACATTTCCACTTGATTCTGGCTACGTCTTTGAAGATGACCTGCTTCCGAGTATTGGTCAATTTCCTTCAGATTTTGATATTTCTGAGAATAAAGTTTCTTGTAATATTCATTAAGGATTTTTTGAATTTCTGAGGAGTCTGTTGTTATTTCATCTTTGTCATTTCCAATTGATGAGATTAGAGATTTTACTCTTTTTTTTTTTTTTTCCTGGTTAGGTTAGCCAAGGGTTTATCTATTTTATTGACCTTTTCAAAAAACCAACTTTTGGATTTATTGATCTGTTGCATAATTCTTTCGTTTTCAATTTCATTTAATTCTGCTCTAATTTTGGTTATTTCTTTTCTTCTGCTGGGTTTGGGGTTGGAATGTTCTTCCTTTTTCAGTTGCTTGAGATGTCCCATTAAGTTGTTAACTTCCTCTCTTTCCGTTCTCTTGAGGAAAGCTTGCAGTACTATAAATTTTCCTCTTAGGACTGCCTTTGTAGTATCCCAGAGATTCTGATAATTCATGTCTTTATTGTTGTTTTGTTCCAAAAATTTGGCAATTTTTTAATCTCATCTATGATCCAGCTATCATTCAGCATAAGCTTATTTAACTTCCATGTTTTTGTATGAGTATGCAGATTCATGTTGTTACGGAGTTCAACTTTTATTTCATAGTGGTCCGAGAAGATGCAAGGAATAATTTCTATTCCTTTACATTTACTGAGGTTAGACTTGTGACCTAAGTTGTGATCAATTTTGGGGTATGATCCATGGGCTGATGAGAAGTATGTATATTCAGTTTTGTTGGGATGAAATGTTCTGTAGATGTCTGTTAAATCCAAATGTTGGATGGTTAGGTTTAAATCTAAAATTTCTTTGCTCAGCTTCTTATTGGAGAATCTATCCAGCACTGCCAAAGGAGTGTTAAAATCTCCGACTATTATGGAGCTGGAGGAAATCAAGTTGCTCATGTCTATTAGAGTTTCTCTTATAAATTGAGGTTCATTCTGGTTGGGTGCATGAATATTATAATTGAAATCTCATCATATTTAGTATTACCCTTAACAAATATGAAGTGACCATTCTCATCCTTACTTTTGTTAGTTTAAAGCCTATTGTATCTGCAAATAGAATTGCAACACCTGCTTTTTTTCTGATTTCCTATTGTCTGAAATATGGATGACCATTTTTTTCACACTGAGTCTACATTTATCTTTTAAGGTAAGATTCTTGTATGCAGAAAATATCGGGCCTGAGTTTTTGTATGCAGTCAGCCAACCTGTGCCTCTTTAGAGGACTGTTTAAGCTGTTCACGTTAATGGAGAATATAGATAAATCTGGTAAAATTTGGGGTATTGAGAATTTTGAAAGTCCAGTGAACATTTTTAATCCTTTCACCACTGTAGAAGTTGAAGTTTGATCAAAAGTTTATGAGTGAGTTTACTTTTGTGGTAGAGGATTGGGCTGGTCATTATGAAGGATAGGTCTGAGAATATCCTGAAGAGCTGGTTTGGTTATGGCAAATTTCTTCAACATGTGAATGCCATTAAAGTATTAAATTTCTCCATCATAAATGAAACTCAGTTTAGCTGGATACAGGATCTTGGGTTGAAAGTTATTATGTTTTAGAAGATTAAAAGTGGATGAACACCCACTTCTGGCTTGAAATTTTTCAGCAGAGAGATCTGCAGTCATTCTAAGATTCTTCACTTTGTAGGTTATGGTTTTCTTACATCTGGCTGCTTTCAGAATTTTCTCCTTCATATTAACTTTAGTGAAGTTAATTATGATGTGCCTGGGGGATGTTTTATTCAGGTTGAGTCGTGCTGGGGTTCTGAAATTATCTGCTATCTGAATTTCAGAATCTCTTGGAATGTCTGGAAATTCTCTTTCATAATTTCATGGAGAAAAGCCTCTGTGCCTTGTGAAGTTACTTCCTCACTTTCAGGGATTCCAATGAGGCAGATATTAGCCTTCTTTGAATTATTTCAGAGCTCTCTGAGAGAATAATCCATTTTTGCTCTCCATTTCTCTTCCTCTTTGAGAGTTTGGGAGTGTCCAAAAGCTTAGTCTTCAATGTCAGAAATCCTTTCTTCTGCTTGCTCCACTCTGTTACTGAGGGATTGTACTGTATTTTTCAGATCTTTGAGGGCTGCAAATTCTTGTTTCAATGTGTCAAAATCTTTGGTGGTTTTGTCTTCAAAATCATTGAATTCTTGAGACAACTGTTGAATTGCTTCTCGAATTCCTAATTCCAATATTTGAATTGCTCCTCGAGTTTCTAATTCCAACTTTCCCTCCATTCTATTAATCTAGTTTGCAATCCAAACTCTGAATTTTATTTCTGAGATGTTGGCCATCTTTTTATGAATGGGATCTTCAGTTACATCTGCCATATCTTTCCCTGAGGGAGCTGATCTACTCTGGTTATTCATATTACCAGAGTTTTTCCACTGATTCCGCCCCGTGATTATTTTACACTATTTGACTAGATGATTGGATATAGAAAAGTTGTGTTCAGGGCTCTACGAGTAGTGATTAACCAGCCCTTTGCCCAAAAGCTGGGACTGGTGTTCGTACCTGTTTCCCTGGAGGTTTGCCAAGGACCCGTACAGTGCTACGGCCTGGGAAACTGGGGACCTTCTTTGTGTAGTGGGGCTAAATGGCTCTGTCTTGTTTTCAGCTTCTCTCTGTCCGACCCTAGTGAAACAGTTAGTCTGGGTTGAAGTCTCAGCTGTGGAGAAATGCCAGCAATTAAGTCACCCCGCCCCTCATAGGCAACAATTGGAAAAGGAAAATCAAATACTTGGATAGTCCTTGGGCAATTGGCTCAGTTCAAAAAGTTCAAATCAATTGTCTCAGTCAGCACCTATCTCAAATAAAAGAGTTTAAAAGGTCTCTGTCAACTAGGAAGCAGGGGTCTGCTGACAACTCAAATATGACTTGTTCTGGTGCTCCGTGAGGTCAAGAGAACCCACCCATCAAATAGATTAGTCTTGGAAGTTTGATGCCTCCTCCCACACCTTGGATCTCTGTCACACCCAGTCACTGATAACCCTGCAGGGCTGTGATCCAATTGCCTTCAATGAGCAGATACTCCAGGGAACAGAACAACTTTTTGTTTCTGTCCCTGCTAAATTCCCCTGCAGAAGAGAAGCTGTGTTGAGTTCACAGAACCTGTTATGCAGACCCTGTCTGTGCCACTGTCTGGTCTCAGCTGTAGTTTGTATTTGCAGCATGATTATCTGTCAGTTCTAGCCTCTGCCTGCCCTCCTTTGTTTGGGCTGATGATCCCCTGTGGGTTGGGTGCATCTTAGGCTCAGTAAAGTGGTCCTCTAGGTCAGTCTTGCCCTGGTAGTCTGCTGGCACTGCACGTGCGTTTTCTAGGCCCCACGCTCCACTCAGGCTGGTACTGCCTCAGGCAAACCCTTTACTCACGGGGCCTGTGTTTCCATCCCAGATCTGTTCCACTGGTAGTTCCCACCTGAGATGATGCCCAGCCTCCTCTGGTTGCCCAGAGAGACAGGGGTGTGACCCCAGAATATCCAGGGGTGAGCCCTATTGTTGCCAAAAATGGCTGCTGCTTTGCACCCCAGGGCACCGCAGCTCCTGTGTGGTTCCCTCTCAGCTGACCATCCTCTCCTCACTCCCATGCTGCAGAATCAGCACTGACCAGCAGCAGTCCAGGCCCTGTCCACACCTCTCGAGAAAACACCCAAGAATCTGGACTCCTGGGGGACAGGCCTCCAGATCTCAGAGTGAGAGTAGAAGGGAGTACTGGGAGCTCAGAATTACAGGTAGAGAATATATACAGTTTTACACAGTTTTATGCCTGGCAGGAGAATGTCATGGCACCCTAGTAGGAGAAGTAGGTCCGGTTTTTAGATGGTCTCTCCCATGGAGTATAAAGGAAGGACTTTTGAACTCTGCTCTTTTGTTTATGGGGGACTCTGAGCTGTTCTCTTGGGGGAGGGGACTCCTGTACACTTGATGATGGATTTTGTACCTTTTGCTTGTACCCTTGGGGTCACAGCTTGCCTCAGCAGGGTTTATATGCATTCTTCAACCTTCTTTCTTGGCGCAGCTCTAGTCCACTAGGTTACTTGCTAAATTTCTGTTCTTTAACTCTCCTCTTGACAAAGTCTCTTTGGAAAGCAGGCTTCAGTCAGCCATTTTGTTTCCTAAGACTTCTTTTTTTTTTTCTTTTTGGTTATTTGTTTGTTTTACTTAATTGAAGTCAAATTTTACCTGCAAGTTGTAATCTGCTGTATAAATCAAGCCATGAATGATTGTTAAAAAACAACAATTTTACAAATGTAATTTCTCATGAATAAATAATAAAAAATACTCCATTGAATGAGTGGGTCATAATTTAAATCACTTTTTATTTTCACTGGACATTAGGCACATTTTTTTGGATAATATTTAAATGCTTTATTTGTGTACTTAAAATGGTATTTGTTGATAAAGGGTAAATAGAGATTTAAAAATACTAATTTTTGAGGTATTTGTTTTTACTTTTGATTTGTTGTTTCCTATGATGTTTCCCTCCTTTTTTTTTTTATCAACATGTATCTTTCTGAAATATGGCACCAACTCCCCAGCACAATGGGATGCAAGAAATATCTTAGAGGAGAGAGACTAGTGAAGAAAGTCAAACTCCTAAGGGTACATGACATAGAGGATGGGACCAGGGCCTAGAAAGGAGCCCTAGGAGAGACCAGACATTTGGCTTAAGAACTCTGGGTTTACCTCTGATCCTTTTTTTGTTTTCTTTAGCTCCTCTATAAATGTTACCCCCAAAATCCTGTTCTGGTTTTATTTTCAAAATGTCTCAGGTTTTCTACTCTTTTCCATACACTGTGGCTATCCAAATCTAGGAGCTCAGTCCCCTCCTACCTTAAGTATTAAAGATAATATTTACTTATAACAGTCTTGAAAGGTCTCTGGATTTCAGTCTTTTAACCCAAACAATCCATTATGTTTCTAATGAACATAATGAAATGAACAAGCATCAATGTAGAGGAATTAATGACTGAAGGAATCAGTAATATGTTTAAAGCACTTAAGACAGAATAGAATGTATACATATAAATGCATATGTGTTTGTGTGCATGTATTGTGTATATAAAATCAAGAATACTGAACTGGCAGTTGCTAGTAGGTGCAAAACTGGTTATAAGAGAATACAATGGATCTTTTGGGATGATCTTTTTTAAAGAGAAGAAAATACATTTTTTCCCTCAATCAACATTTATTTGCATTGCCATCAATTTTCTATAAGCTAACTTCTACTTCTACTCAGTTGCAATATAGCTCAGTCAATAGAAAATCAGAGGTGCACATTCCCATACACCCAGATAAACCCATAACTTCACTGAAAGACATCCAGTAATAACTTCTGCATCAAGTCCCTCGCAATTAGTCTTTATTGTTGTACTATAGCTTATGTCATGACCCTCCCTCTGCATCAAAATTAATCCTTCCAAAATATACCATCCACTCAATATAGGTCGATTTTTGCCATTTCTGCCCATGCCATAAGTTTTCTTCCTTCACCACCTCAAACTTCATTCAAAATAATTCCACCAACCTGTACGGTAGATGTTTAGCCCATAATACTGAACAGTTATATTTCCAACCTTCAGAAATTTTATCATCTAAAATGATCTTTCTCTTTTTCTGTATGCATTTAACTACTCTTTATCTGTTAGTATTTATAATTCTCTCTACTCCTGCAGGAAGCCTTCTCCAATTGCACAGGCAATATAATCCTCCTTAGATAATTGTGTCACAAATGGAAAGTGTTACAGGGCTTTGAATTCTTGAATGGTTTTGCAAAAGCACTTAGGACAACGATTCTCCTTTACTCTTTTATTTTGAGTAACTTCTACATCCATTACTGTTGGATTTAAAGCTGATAATTGTTGCTTCAGAAGCAAAGATTATGTGTAAGATTGAATGACTTCTCAAATTTCTATCACAAGGAGTTTTTGAAGCACTTTGCTATTTAACTTTCTTGATATAGCTAATTGGCTTTATCCTAATTTGTGATTCATAAAGCTTTGATTCCAGGGTGATAGCTGTCATATAAATATAGACTTAAATGACCATAAATATGCAGGTGCTGATCAACAAAAACATCTGTACTGTGAAACAAACCACTTATAAAGTATCAGTAGAGAAAAACTTCTGGAGGAGGACATAGGAGCACTTACAATCCTGACATTCAATAAAAAGACTACTCTTCCCTTAATTCCTTAATTTATGAAGCTTCCCACTATAGTGATAATCTCATTTTCTGCTGCTAAGAATGAGTGCATAATAGTCATGCATCTCTGTGAGGCTGTATGTGTTTCAAGAAAAGAGTATGAGGAAGTCCGCTTCTACAAGTTCAAATATTACCATAAAGCAATTTCAAGCCCTTAGGTATATTATTATGCATTTGTATTTCTAACACTCACAGAAAAGTACCACATAAACTAGATCCTGTATAGTTCAAATATTTTCAAATAGAATACAAAGCTATGCTCTGAATATAAAATCAAATGACCATCTATCATAGCAATTTTATGTTAATATTTGCATCATCTTGTTAATAATAACTCCTAAAAATAAAGTTGGTACAAGCTCTCCTAAGGAAGCTGTTTTTAAATTCAAAGCTCTTTCTCTTTTGTAAAGTGTTCCTATTAGGCGTGGGTGTCCCATTACTTTCTTGTAGAAACAAAATACAAAGTTTAGGTAAAGTCAAATTTCTCGGCTCATCAGTTAAGGTTTATGATTAGAAATAAAATGATAGTGAATTTGCACTTAGAATTGAATGGACTGGATAATCATCTAATGCCTATATTAGAGGGAGGAAGAACTTCATTTCCATCTGTCCTTTGATGGCTAATCAAGTTGACTAAACACCACACAGGCTGAGTCACAAAGCCTAACAGGCAAAATAGAACATGTACTCTAAATGATTTTTTTTTTTTAATTTTCTTACTCTTCCTAAGCTCTCTTCTTTCCCCTCCTTGTCTTTATTGTGAAAATTGAAAATAAATTAAAGCAAAAAAAAAAAAAAAATACAACTTGAAGTAATAAAAACTAAAATTATCTTATTTTCTGCCATTTACTGTGAAATTTCAGAAACTATATGAGTAGCAGCACTAAGACCAAAACTTTGGAGAATGTTTCTGAAAGTAAATAAAATTATACCTGTTAAAACCCATTCCCCAAACCCAAAACTGATATAGGCAAAAGCATCAACATTAAGAAGAAAAGAAAAAGGCTGCCCATTTTCTCTAAGAGTGAAGTAGCACGAATCTGGATGAAAAAAACAACATGAACTTGGAAGAAGTTCATGCCAGAGACATTATTAATATTATTTTTAACAGAATTAATGTACAAAATGTATTCAGAAGCTAATCATAAGCTATAAGTAAAATTTCCTTCACATGGAGGACATCATTTCTAATTTGGTATTAAACCATTTGAAACATTTCAATTAGAGAAACTATTTGTAACACTATTAAAAATGAAATATGTACTATATACGCTGCAATCCATATGGTGAAATCATGGTTTATATTCAATCACAATGAATGTCCTTTCAAATGCACACATAAATTACAAATTAATAAACTAACAAGTTTTGGTGCTCAGCAATGTTCACATATTTCCGTGAATGTGTATTTCTTTTTGTGGCTCTCTATCAGCTTAATGCTTCCCTTGAAAGTAATGTAGAAATATTTAAAGATCTCTCTCATCTACTTAATAGTTTTCCAGAATTGGGGATCAGGAAACATCTTAAAAGCACAGAGGTAATTCTTATGCAATGTGGCTTAAGTTCACACTTTCACAAAGAGTGCTTTAAACAAGCTGGTATTAATCTTTTTTTTTTTTTTTTTTTAATTCACTTTTTGGTTTAAGTATGGTGACATTCACCTCTTAAGTATCTACTGTAATTGAAAACATAGTGATGTAATGTCCCTAATAGGGTAGACGAGATAAGAACTGATAATTGACTTCCCAATACATTATTTACTTCCTAATTTTACATAATTTAAAGTGAAGTGATTTCCCTAGCTACATTTTGGGTAGCATATGAGAAAAGATGTCCCAACAACATATCGAATTGTTGAAAAGAGATCTAATAATGGCTCTCGATTAGATGATGCAATAATGTAAACGTCACAGAAGGGTCCTTGGCCTTATTTTACCAATGCTGGATGATGCCATATTGAGTGGAATTTTCCTACTGGTAAAAAGATTCTAAGTGACAGTGGATAGACATACAAATGATCTAAAATTGACTAAAACCTCAGCCAGATATGATAGTTGATCCATGCTCCAAACCTAGGAATGTAACAAAAAATATCACAAAAATACAAATTAAACATGGATGAGGAACATGCTTGGTGTACATAACAATTTCTCAGACAAATGATTGCTAATCACACTCCCACATTTCTTCAAAATATCAAAACCATGAATTTTCAAATACAGCTCTCATACCAGAAGCTTTTGTTTGCAGTGGAAATTATTCACCCCTTAATTTTTCAAACAAGTGTTTTCTTCCATTTGAACTTCTTCTAGGCCTCACATAGGCAGTGCTAATATCTCTTTAAAAAATCAGAATTTTAAAGAAGCAGTGCACAAACCTGTAAGACCAGTTCATTAAATGTGCATCTTTGGCTTTTAATCTGAGTTCTCTTCTCTCCTCATTGGGCACAGGCCACTTTCATTAACATTCAGAGAGTTGTACATGTGTATTAAGGAAAAGAAAGTTCCTTCTGAGTAATGAGGCCAGAAAAGTCTGACAACACCATCACTTCTCCCCGCTTTGCACTTAGACTCAACACTGCTCTGCTAACCCCAGATACACCTCCTCAGCCTTTATTTTCTAAACACAGATGTATAAAGGCATTCTTTGTTATTTCGTAACAATTGCTACTACTGGAATGTGTATTTTCATAATGAGAAGAATGATTCAAATGATTTTCTTTAACATCTGCTAACTTCCATGAGTAAAAATTTATTGAATTGTGCCTATAAATTTGCTAGGGGCTATTAAAGAGCTAACAGAAAAAGGTCCCTGCTGTGTCTGTGCTTACAATTTAAAGTAACAGACCAAATGGTAAAATAAGCATAATAATTTGCATGTATGCAGTTTTTGTAGTTTACAAATTGCTTTCACATGCCTTATTTCAGTCAATTCTCAAAGTTACCTTAAAGATAAGCAATGTTGGAGAAGCACAGTGGTTCCAGGTAGTCACAAAAATAATTGAATGAAATAAGCAGAAGTTTAGCAAGAAAGATAGAGTTTATTAATAACATGTACAGCTGGACAGTCCTTGTCCTAGTGACTCCAGGCCATGTGGCAAACACAGTTTTTTGATTTTATGTGCAATTTTGAGAAAGTATCAACTGCTCTTTGGAAAGTTCCCCTATTTTTACTAATTTTCTGATTGGTCCATCCAAGGTCTTGATCAACCCTTTCCCTAAAATAACCCAGACCATATCTGTCTGTCCATACTGAAAACTTCCTAGGGCAATGATCAGTCTCTTTCCCAGAATAACCCACTTGCAGGGTCTCCATTAGCCCCATTCCCATAATAGGCCAGGACAAGCCTGATGGCCTCTGCGCTGCTCATATCTGACTAGCTAACTGCCTAACAATATGACATTATTACCTCAATGTTGTATGTGGACCAGCTTAAGTATATAGAAGTATTGAAGTTATTCAGGGTTATAGAGTCAGGGGAAGGAAGTGATAACAACATCTTCATTTTCATTGTTTCCTACACAAGGAGCTTGCCATCCACACAGTTATTGTTGCCATATACCTTAAGAAATAAATTGAGGCAAGATTAGTATAGGTAGAGTTGAAAACTGCAGTCCAAGAAACTCTTCTATGAGGTCTGGCAATTAAGTTTGAAAACTTGCTACTCTGTGCTTTTGTTAACATCACTGTACAAACAATTTGGTAAGGTTTTATAACCTTGGTATATCAGCATCTGGCAGCTGTGATCCTGTCAACATGTGGCAGTGTCTTCGTGAGTAGCATTCACTATTGTTGCATGTTTTTGTGTGGCATTGAAAGAATGTCAGAGCTTGAATAAGAACAATGAACAAAACATTCATAAATTTATTGTTAAACTTGGAGTGGAAATGAAATCAGGGACATGTTACACCAAGTTTGTGGGGATAATGCCATGAAGAAAATTGCTGTGTACAAAAGAATTGAATATTTATCTGAGAGGAGAGAATGTATTGCTGATGAAGAAAGGACAGGGCAGCCAGTAATGAGAAGAATGATGAAAGCAGTATAAAAATTGAACTAATTGTGTGTCAAAATCATCAGCTGGCTGTGAGAAACATAACAGACCAAACAAACATGGGTAGAGAAATTGTGAGGAAAACCTTAACTAAAAATCTTCATCAACAGCTTATGGTTCTTGCAACATGACAACATAATAGCTCATGTGGCACGGCCTGTAAGGGAGTTTTAAAACAGTAAACAGATAACTTATTGGAACACCCTCCCTACTTAACTTGATCTGGCTGCAGTGACTGTTTTCTTTACCTGAAGATAAGGAAAATATTAAAAGGAAGACTTTTTGATGACAGACATTCAGGGCACCAAGGATAATACTACTACAGCTTTGATGGCCATTCCAAAAAAAGAGTTCCAAAATTGTTTTGAAGGGTGGACTAGGCACTGCAATGGTGCACAGCTTCCCAAGGGGAATATTTCAAAGGTGACCACAGTGATATTCAGCAGTGAGGTATGTATCACATTTCCTAGGATGAGTTTGTGAACTTAGTTGTCAGATCTTCACATGTTATCTTGAGAACAAAGGAGATGCTTGAGTTTTTAAATGGGCAAACACAAAAGTTTCTCTGGAACTCTCATCAGTTTATAGAAACAACCCTTAATAGCAATAGGCTGCACATTCTTAAATTGTGCAGTATGACTTATGGTGTGTGGCATTTGGCACAGTTGGATTAATGTAGACCTTATGGTTGACTCAATCTAGAGTTCATATATCAGGTGGCTTCCAAGTGCTCACTTAACTCAAGGGAGCGAGGAATGACTGCTATCTCAGTTCAGTGCCTCTTTGGGGTTGATAATTTAAAGGGGGCTTAGGTTCCTCAGATAAATATTTCATTGTGTTTTTGTGATTTTTTTTTTAATGTTGGTTGTGTATTATCCCATATTTAGAAAGATTGAATTACTGTCTCTTTGAGGGCATCAATAAAAGCCTTTCTGAATCTATTTGCATAGTTTTCTGGTATTTGACTTGAGTTTTATTTGGGGACAGAGACAGATAATAACAGAAAGCTAATGTGGAATATGCCCCAAGGGAAAGCAGAAGTGAAGGCGGGAGGGGGGAAGAGAGAACAAAGAACAGATTTACTTGAAGAAACATGAAAGACTGTAGAGAAGGTAAAATTAGGGAGGTGATTTTGCATAAATTAAATGCACATTAAATGGTTTAGAGAGGATGTTGTTTGCCATGTCCAAATCATAAGGCAAGGAACTATGGTGTTCTCCTTGTAGGCACAGAAGAGTATTAAAGCAAAAGGAAGAACTATGGCTCAAAGAAACAACCTATCAAACCTCTTTATATATGAACTGAGGCCAAAATAATTTTAGGCAGTAATTGAAAAATATAACTTGCCTACTGAGAAGAAAAAAATGGCAAACGCTAAAACTAAGGGGAGAGGATGGAGAGGTAAGCTAGGGAAGGGGGATGTGAACCAACAAAAAAGCAAAGAGCTTGCCTTCTAAAATGTGAGCACAGGCATCTTCAGCATAATCCCACAAGTCGGGAAATGGCGGAAATAAAGCAAGAAAGTGAATGTTTAATGAAGTCCTATAATTTAGAAGATTACAATTTGAAATTGCTGAACATAAAAACACACGACAAGTGGTTTTTCCACCCTAATTAAGACATAGTTGAGGATCTTTGTGTGTGGACAGTCTTCTGCCTTGTATTACTAGTTAGTATCAAGGGATGCTATAAACTGCCTTATGTTGACCAGTGCATTCTTTTCAGCCCACGTTTAGTGTTTGCATGATGATTTACTGAAACATCATCAGTACTTAAGACAGAAACAATGTGTAAGTTCTGATGAAAATATTAGCTCATTGAACTAGATAACAGGCTTGTATTTGCTTATAATTCACCTTCAAGTTTCACTCTTTTACTCAAGTTCATAATACAGGGGAGGAAGTATTTAAATGAGTTTCGTGCTGTCTTAATTATATTGTTCTTCAAGTCAGGGGAACCCTATCAAACACAGGTGCTGATTGAACTACTAAGCTGGGTTATGCTCAAGTGGATGACTTTTAAGATTAGTGAAGCAGAACCCTCGGTCATTTTAATTTCTTTTCATTTAACTTAATGGGATGTGTAATTTTATATTATATAAGAAAAATAGTCTTAAAATGGCTTAGTTCTTATCTTAATTTGGGAATACCTTTCTATTAAATATTTCACATTTTGGGTTACTAAGATGATCTTTAAACAATGTTTTTAATTATTTCAGACTCTTCCTAAGCAAGGAATAGTAAAGACAACCTTCCTTGCACAAAATAATGCCAATATCAAAATTGTATAGATTATAGTTTTCCTTTGTGTCAAGTCAACCTTGTAGGTTCCAAATATTCCTCTCTATCATATTCAATGGAGAAAGTGTAGAAGATGCTTAACGAATGGTTACTACAAATGAATCAACACAAATTTGACTGTGTTTTCAAGTTTCATATTATTTTAATATAATGCATACCAACAACTTAAAGAAAATGACAGGCCAGGTGTGGTGGCTCACACCTGTAATTCTAGCGCTCTGAGAGGCTGAGGAGGGTGGATCACCTGAGCTCACTCAGGGGTTCCAGATCAGCCTAAGCAAGAACAAGACCCATCTCCCAAAATAGCCAGGTGCTATGGCAGGAACCTATAGTCCCAGCTACTCAGGAGGCTGAGGCAAGAAGATTGCTTGAGCCCAAGGGTTTGAGGTTTCTGTGAGTGATGACGCCATGGCACTCTATTGAGGGCAACAAAGCTAGACTCTGTTTCAAAAAAAAAAAAAAAAAATGACAAAGTTACACTTTGTCTTAAAAAAAAATGTTGACAACATTTCTTCCTATTTTTATCAAAATGATGCCTTTACTGATACTTTTATTTGTTATGTGAAGAAGTAAACAATATTTTGACCTTTAGTAGTAATATGGTTTATGTTCACAGCTATTAAATCTATTTTTCTGCTGAATTGTGTTTCTCTGCCCCATTTGCAATGCAAAGTAAAGTTTTTCTGCTGCCTCATTAATTTAAATTATCAGTCAAATATGCTTATGAGAACTAAGTAAAGAAATGTAATTTTCATCCTGACATGAGCTTCACCGGGTTTTTCTCCCCTAAGGAGGGATATGCTCGTGCATATTATCAATGGTTTAAAATGTGAAGGTTTTGCTATTTAGGGTTGAATGATTCCTCTATACTTTCATGCTCTCATTGTGGTGGTTTTTGAAGTGCTTGATCCTGTTTTCCTTTGTGCCACTTTTAATATGTACAAATAATAGAGTTGTCAGTTCCTTCTTATAGGGTGAGGGGGGATTTACATTTCTTAGAGATACAAATAAGAACAGGCTTGAGTGTCTGGATAGCTGTATACTCCTGGGCGTCATCTTACAGATGTCTGTCTGGAACTGTGACTTGGGGAATAACATTCCCTCATCCTCCTATTGCCCAATTGTGACAGTGTGAATGGTTCTATGATGGTTGTTAGCAAAGAGGGGTACTAAATCAAACAAACTAATGAAAACAATGAAACCAACAGCTGTGTAAATAGCTGCAGGCATTTGGGTCTTAGAACTGGAAGTCTGGAACAAGAGGAGTCTAACATTTGTGAGGTCAGTAATTACCAAGGAGGGTTTCTAAAGTTACCTGAAGGCTTACCCAGTGCTTCCTGGAGTACGTTAGACTAGGTCTAATGTGAAGGTTTGTGGGACCTACTGAAGATAAAGGATGCTAATAGCTACTATAGGGCATGTAGACCCCACTGGTCTAAAATCCTGAGTATATTTCACACAAATGCATAAATCTTGGTAGTCTCAAAACCAGAGCTAGGCCAGCCTTTACTTCTAAAATCAATGATGACTCCACAATTTCTACATCTGGCTGTTTTGACAGTGTATACTTCCTACATTGGAAAATCCACGTGAGATGCATAAAGTGATATCCACATGGGTGAGGTTCCTATTTTCCTAGTCTCTTTGAGTGTTTTTCCACACAATCTTTAGAGATCTGAGAACTCTTTTTCTGACATTTTATGTGGGGAATGAAGTCATCCATTCAAAGGCAGTGGGACTGCTAATAGCTGCTGCAAGTTACCCGTCTCCAATAAAGACAGTTGATAACTATAACATTTATATAAACTGGTAATTTTACGTCAAAAGAAAAAGAAAAGAGAGAGGGAAAATTTATTGACACTGGTTTCATAATATTTTTAATATTGGTTTATTGCCAGTGACCATACAAATATTAATCATTCTAAGCAATATCTAAATACGCATGTGCTATTACCGAAAGGGCAGAACATAACACAGCAGAGAAAACGATGAGAGTGAAAAAACAGAGAAGTAAAATCTCATTATGTAGACAGATTTCCAAATGCCTGTTCCTCTGCCAAGTAAGTAAGCACCCGAACACGTTTGAATAGATTTTAATAGGTAACAGTTTTAAAATACTCTTTATTAACTTCTAGAATACGTAGTCTCCTTGAGCTCTGTGGCTTAAGAACAGAGATGACTGTGGATCTTAATTTTCTTGCAGTTTCTTCAATTCTTCTTTTCCCACGTCATTTGCGAGTGTATTGCTTAAAGAAAATCTAATGTTTTAAATTTGTAAGAATCTCAGGAGAGACCAAATAGTGAGAAAAAATGGCAAAAATTAACTTTTTTGATGGAAGAAATGGTAGGACCTTCCTGGACATCACATCTGTTGAGACTAAGAAGGTTGAGCATTTGTAATTAGATGCTGTTGCTCAATTCAGCATGATGTTAGAATTTCATTTAAAATAGCATAGTTGCTAGGTACATTTTTGTCTTAATTGGGAAAAATTCTGATGCTTTTCATTAGCCATAGTCTTTACTCAAGGAAATTAAATTTTAAAGGTTGTGATTTAGATAAAATGTGATTTAGAGGGAGAAAAATGGGAGGACATATATAACGTATGTTGCTAATCCACATATATCTTTCCTCTGCCAGGCAAGTGCTTTATATCTTTATTTTTATTAACCATTACAACAATTTTACAAGGTGCTTCTGCTATTTTCTCCATTTTTCAGATGAACTGAAGAACAAAAAGTTTAAATAACTTACCTATCTAGTCATTGGAGTTGGCGATAGAATCACTTTCCTTAGTTAAAGAAGTTGTCACGCCAACCCTGTGTTCATCACTGGTTATCGCTTAGGGGGATTTGGTTTAATCTCTACTAACTGGGGTATTAGAAGTGTGACAGACTTAACCCCTCCTTCTCATCATTGTTTGAAAGAGTATAAGTCCTTAGTAAATTTGTTATTGCCCATCAGGAAAAAGAAATGTGGCTAAGAAGAAAATAATCAAAACTTCACTGTTAAAATTGACAGACAAATTGATTTAAAAAACAAGCAGTACTGCTATAGTTCAATATTTATTCTGTGTTTGTTTAGGACATGAGTCTTTGGAAAATTTAGTACCGAGAGAAATTTAGCTAATAAAATTCTGAGAACAAATAACTCCTTAATTGCCAAACCAGCACTAACCTCTTTAGGATTTCAAACAAAGCTGAATACAATGTATTCAAAACTTATATACAAAAACTTAAATATCTCATTATTTTCAAACACTACAGACTTACAAAAGTTGAAGAAATTTTATATGAATACCAGAAAACTGACACTCGAAAAAAGTGTGCTGTGTTCCAAGATACAGTGACATTCAAGGCAGGGGGTCAAAGTGCAGCACTGCCACTCACTAGCCATGTGACCTTGGGTGTGTTAGTGTGTTATTTAATTCCTCTGTGCATCAATTTTCTCATCTATGAAATAATAGTGTCTCACAAGATAACTATTAAGTAAGCAAACTTCTTCAAAGTTCCTAGTTCACAATAAATTATATATATATACCAGCTACTCTGTGAGTCAGAATCCAATCTCTGGACAAAAGAAAATCACTCCAGGAATTTCAAGCAGTAGGAATTTAATTTAATAAATTGTTTATAATAGGGTCAAAGGCTGGAGGAGCAAAAGGAATGGGACTTGTTACAAGAACCAAAAAGGAAAAGAGAGCTTACAATCAGTAAAATTTTTAAGCCGGTTATCTTACACCTGCTACTGAGTCAAATCAAGTTCTCAATATCATTTACAGTAGTTGGAAAGAAAATAAAATACCTAGGCATATACTTAACCAAGGAGGTGAAAGATTTCTACAAGGAAATCCACAAAACACTGATGAAAGAAATTATAGATGACAAAAACAAATAAAAAGAATCCATGCTCATGGACTAAAAGAATCATTATTGTCAAAATGACCATACTACCCAAAGCAATCTACAAATTCAATGCAATTTCCATCAAAATACCAATGTCATTTTTCACAGAAATAGAAATGAATAATTTGAAAACTGACATAGAACCCCCAAAAGCCCAAATGCTCACACTAATTATGAGCAAAAAGAATAAAACTGAATGAATTGCATTATCTGACTTGAAATGATACTTCAAGAGCACAGTAACCAAAGCAGCATGACACTGGTTTAAAATATAGACATAGACCAATGGAAAGGAAGCCCTGGTCAATATGTGGTGCTAGGAAAACTGGATAGTCACATGCATAAAAATGAAACAGGACCCTTATGTCTCATACTATGCAAAACTTAATTTGAGATGGGTAAAAGACTTAATGTAAGGAATAAAATCATAAAAACTCTAGAAGAAAATGTAGAAAAAACTTCTTGACATTGGCCTGTAGGAAGAATTTATTACTAAGACCCTAAAGGCAAATACAGCAATAGCAAAAATAAACAAATGAGAATTAATTAACAAAAACTTTTGCATGACAAAGGAAATAATCAGAAAAGTAAATAAACAACCTACAGAATAGGGCTTGTATCTAGAATCTACAAAGTCTCAAACAAATCAGCAAGAATAAAACAAACAATACCATTGTAAAGTAGGCAAAAGACATGCATGGCAATTTCTCAAAAGACCGACAAATGGCCAATAAACATATGAAGAAATGCTCAACATCTCTAATCATCAGGGAAATGCAAATTAAAACCACAGTGAGATACTACCTCACCTCTTCTAGAGTACTTTTTATTAAAAAGTCCAAGAACGATAGATTCTGGCATGAATACAGAAAGGAATGCTTGTAGCACACTTTTGGTGGCACTGTAAATTTGTACAATCTCTATGGAAAACGTGTGGAGATTCCTCAAAGAAATAAATGTAGAACTACTATTCAACCCAGCAATCTAACTACTGATTATTTACCCAAAGGAAAAGAAACCATTTTATCAAAAAGACACCTGTACTCAAATATTTACCAAAGCACAATTCACAGTTACAAAGACATAGTGACAAAGACATGGAATAAACCCAAGTGACCATCAATTCATAAGTGGATAAAGTGCACGCTGGAATACTATCAATCCATAATGAGGAATGAAATAATGTCTTTTTCAGGAGCTTGAATAGAACTAGAGACCATTATCTAGTCAAGACCATTATCAAGTGAAGTATACCAGGAGTGCAAAAACAAACACCAAATGTACTCTCCAAAATTTTCGAGCTTACCTGATGGGCATACAGGGAGCAAAAGAGATGGAAAGAACATTGTAAAGAAAGAAGGGGAGAAGGTGGGAAGGGTTGAGTGATAAAAGCCTCCCTATGGGGCATGATGAACACTATTCTTGTGATGGGCACACTAAAATCCCTGGCCTAGGCATTATACAAGGGATCCATGCAACAAAAACATTTGTGTTCATGCTAATATTTTAAAACAAAAATAAACAGGGATACAGCTATCACAGTACTGTGGGAAATATAGTTTATAGGCACCCAACCTTAGCAGTTTAGAAGATGGATTAGTTGAAGTCCAGCCTTACTCCGAGCCCTTGAGGAGCTTTGGAACATGAACACATATATCCCTGTCTGAAGCAAAGGGTCTGCCCTTTTTTTTGTACCGACAGCTGCTGCCTCCTGGAAGAGGGCTTAACATTTCAGAAAGTTCTCCAGGTAGGTGAGGTGGCTCCGATCAATATAGAACAATTCTGAGGAGAGTAAGCTGTTATCTGATATAGCCAGTGCTCAGGACTGGACTATTTGTACACCAGCTTCTCAAAACAAAATCTATCCATTATCTTCCTATCTGTAAGTGGCATTGGAAGCGCTGGCCCAAGAATTTCCAAATGGGAGCAAATATTACAGAATGGTACCTACTAGGATCTGTGAATTTCTTATTTTTGAAGCTGCAAATTGTACAAAGTAAGGAAAACAACATCAAATATGAAAATTTACATTGTGATAGACATTTGCATATTAAAGATACATTACTAATATTGTAGAAAATCAACCAAACTTTCCTAAAAAGAATAGTTTTCTGAGAATAACTTGCTGGTGGTGAGACTTTTCCTATCATTCTTGTTTGGATTTATTTCCTAATTTGTCACCAACCTTTTCATAACTGGGTGATTTAGAATCAAACTCAACTGCACCTTTAGTACCATGACTTAAACAGACCTTCAAGCTAATATTCTGGAGTTCTATCATGAGTCCCTCTTGTTGTTCACTTTCTCTACTTAAGAAAACTTCCTCCTGGCAGTAAGAAAATAGTAATAATTTTTACATGGTAGTGATTATGAACGGCATGCTTCTGCATGGGAACTTTCCACAAGCATTTGCTGGTGGTATTTTTCATCCTTGTATGTTATTAAAGTTAGAATGGATTTTAAATGTCATCCAATCATTCTCTCTACTGACAAATGAGAACATTGAGGCTTAGAGAAATGAAATGACTTTTCCAAAATTTCAAGGCCAGTTAAGGGAAGCCAGGAGCCAGGGCTCATTCTTTGCAATGTAGCTTATCGGCCTTTCTATTACAATGCAGTTTTTTTCAGTCATGCTGCCTAACACAACTAGATTCTAAATTATCTCTTATCTGCCTGTTCGCTTATTATCTGTCTCATTTATTTATACTCAAGCTTGCTTCAGAAAGGATTTAAATTGGTTTATAGAAATAAACACAACACAATGACATAAACATTTAATACATAAGTGAAAGGAAAATGAATTTGGGGAAAATAAGCAGGAGCCATGATTGAGGCTAATGGACAAAATACTTGGTCTGGGACTTTTTTGCTATCTGAAGAGAAGACATTCATTAAGATCTGAAATTTCTACTGAGCAAAGTCACGTCACTGTGGATCAGGTAACTGGATCATTAGTTACATGGATCACCATAACAGTAAATGAAAATAGCCAGCTTCTCAAGAGACCAGTTAATACTTTCTGACAAAATTGAACTATTTTCTTAAAGAAAATGACACCCCTTCAAAGAAATACATTACAATGAAAGTCAGCTGATGTCATTGGTCTTTTGTGAACATGTCTATCAGCACCCAAAAAGAAGAGATTTTACAAAATTATAAATAGATCTTTGTAATATGTGTATTATATTTTAAAATATAAAGCAGGAGGAATCACGCTACCAGACCTCAGACTATACTATAAATTGATAGTGATCAAAACAATGGTACTGGCATAAAAACAGAGAGGTAGATGTATGGAACAGAATAGAGAACCAAGAGATGAATCCAGCTACTTACCATTATTTGATCTTTGACAAGCCAATTAACAACATTCAGTGGGGACAAGATTTCCTATTTAACAAATGGTGCTGGGCAAACTGGCTGACAACCTGTAGAAGACTGCAACCGGACCCACACCTTTCACCATTGACTAAGACTCTCACTGGATTAACTATTTAAACTTAAGACATGAAACTATTAAAATATTAGAAGAGAGTGCAGGGAAAACTCTTGAAGAAATCGCCCTGGGCAAAAATTTTATGAGAAGGACCCCCTGGGCAATTGAAGCAGCATCAAAAATATACTCCTGGGACACCCTAATCAAACTAAAAATCTTCTGCACATCCAAGAACACAATAAATAAAGCAAGCAAAAAGCCCTCAGAATGGGAGAAGATATTTACAGGTTATGTCTCCGCCAAAAGTTTAATGACCAGAATCCACAGTGAACTCAAACGTATTAGCAAGAAAAGAACAAGTGATCCCATCTCAGGGTGGGCAAGGGACTTGAAGAGAAACTTCTCTGAAGAAGACAGGTACACAGCCTACAGATATATGAAAAAATGCTTATCATCTTTAATCATCAGAGAAATGCAAATCAAAACTACTTTGAAATATCATCTAACTCCAGTAAGATCAGCCCATATAACAAAATCCCAAGAGCAGAGATGTTGGCATGAATGTGGAGAAAAGGGAACATTTCTGCACTGCTGGTGGAAATGCAAACTAATACGTTCCTTTTGGAAAGATGTTTGGAGAACACTTAGAGAACTAAAAATAGATCTGCCATTTGATCCTACAATGTCTCTACTAGGTATATATCCAGAAGACCAAAAATCACATTATGACAAAGATATTTGTGCCAGAATGTTTATTGCAGCCCAATGGAAGAAGCCCAAGTGCCCATCGACCCACAAATGGATTAATAAATTGCGGTATATGTATACCATGGAATATTATGCAGCCTTAAAGAAAGATGGAGACTTTACCTCTTTCATGTTTACATGGATGGAGCTTGAACATACTCTTCTTAGCAAAGTATCTCAAGAATGGAAGAAAAAGTATCCAATGTACTCAGCCCTACTATGAAACAAATTTATAGCTTTTGTATGAAAGCTATAACCCAATTATAGCCCAGGAATATTGGGAAAGAGAGGAAAGAGGAGGGAGGAGGGTGAGTGTAGGGAGGGTAATTGGTGGGATCACACCTACAGTGCATCTTACAAGGGTACATATGAAACTTACTAAATGTAGAATATAAATGTCTGAACACAATAACTAAGAAGTTTCCATAAAGGCTATGTTAATCAGTTTGATGAAAATATTTAAATTGTATATAAAACCAGCACATTGTACCCCATGACTGCATTAATGTACACAGCTATGATTTAATAAAAAAAAAAAGAATGTATTTAAATTCTTGACTTACTGTAATTATATTAGTATATTTAAGAAAAGTTCAGGGAACGTCACAATAGGTAGTAAAATTGCAGCCCCACAATGTCATTTTTCTACTGAAGCTTCAAATTTTGTTTCTTTGAAGCTGAGAAGTCTTACCTTAAAGGATACTTCAGTATCTTTAAATATCTTTCAGTTCTGAAAGTGTAAAGCACACCAACAGTGTGAATAGTGATTAAGCCTATAACCACAGGTACAGTCATCTAAAGATAGTAGGACTGTAAAAATAAGCCAAATTTACTCATTTAAACTCTATCTAGTTTTTTTTTTTAACCATTCTTTGAATATAGTCTATAAATGATTAAGAAATGTATAGAGAGACATAGCCCTAATTAGAGCCTTGCAATTTCAGGATCTAAAATTTCAATTTCAATTTCAAACTCACTAAAATGACTTAGAGGTTACCAAGTTATCGATTGTGAAAAGAAGAATACAAATGCCTTTATCTTTGATTGCTCAGAAACTCAACATTCTCATTCCACTAAGAGATTGATTTAAAGCAGCCACACTGTGACTTTTTAACGTCTTAGCCGTTGCTGTCCATAGGATCCAGGCTCATGCTTGTGTGGGCTTTTCTATTTTTTAATGTTGTTTATTTTTTTCCTCAGATGTCATTTCAAAAGTAATTTTGATCAGGTAGACAAATTTCCTATAAAACACATTCTTCCCAGAAGTTATAAGATAGACAACCCCATTCAGAAGACATTCATGCTGAAATCGTAAATCATAGACCAAAAAATAAAATTCCATTTTTCATATCAACCTTATATAAATTTATTTTATTTTCCTTCAGAGATAAAATAGTAGTAACATATTCTTTGTGGCAACAGTCCTTAATTGTTTGACATATATTTCAATGTCCTTAGTATTTCTAGTTCATTCTGATAAGCAAACTTATATCCATATTCATCAGCAGGGGACTATCAATGGTTTTGTTACATCTTGGAAGTTTCTTTCAACACAAGATACTCATATAGTGAAAATATGAGTCATCTGTTAGGAAGGCTGTGCCCATTTTCCACCATTCTTTGGAAAATCATCAATAATTGTCCTCTCTTTCTTGAGAGATTAGAATTAGCTTTTCTCCAGTTATCAAATTGTCCTTATTAGTTGTCCTTATTAATTCACATGGCATTAGGGACTACTGCTTAAGCAGCTCTGGATTCACCCTCCTCCATGGTAAAAATAAAAGTTGTGCCTCTTGGCTTATGTAGAGTGGTATGTAGAACACAATTCTTCTTTTAAGTGTCATAGTTTACACTTACTGAATCCCTGATAATGCTCATAATAGTGCTTTGCTTTTCCAAAAAATTCCTTTTTGGCATTATTCTTGAATTATATTTTCTTCTTTTTGTCTAGCAAGTTATGTTTGTTAACGAGTTAGAAAGAAGTGATGCTTACACTTTTCACTGTGTGCTCAAGTATATGGTCCAATCTGATCTCCTAACATTGAGAATTGGAAAATATTTTGGTCAAATGTCAAACACAAACAGAGCATGTATCTGCATATTACCAGAATGGTTCTTTATATCTCCCTATCAACAACTGACACTCATTTAAACCATATTTCTTTTTTGCCACACACACACACACACACACACACACACCCTACTCATCTCCCATCTTTAAAAACCAAAATTTATGTAATTTAAAAAATCATGTCTTTTTAATACTTACTCTACTATAGTTATATAAACCAGGAAGCGTTTGCAGAAATGGAACAGGATGAAGTTAGCCTGTCATCCTAATCTTTCTGAGGTGTATCTCTGCTAATTAGGAAAGATGTGAACAATATCGGCCTAAATTATTTCTACAATCATTAAGTATCTGAAGACCCATGAACTAAGTATCTCCAAATCACAAAGTCACATTTCTGCACCTTATTCATTGTGAAATCCTTGTGTTTATACTAATACAATGCAAGACCACTAAATTGAAAGTGTAGACTTTACAGACACATATCTAGCACATAAGTTTATTAGCTGTGTCAGCCAGGGTCCTGGCAGTAAAAGACTACACACTCAAACTGAAAACTTGAAGAAAGTTTAATAAAGGAATGGCTTGCTAAGGTGTGGACAGAGTTTAATGAAACTTATAAGAGTATTGTTGAATGTGGGGGGTGGGTAGACTGTTGGGTGTCCAGTGGACCCCAGTGTGGGAGAGTGGTCAGCAAAGGAGATGGAGCTGGAAAAAGTCATAAAACTTACATCAATGTGTAAGTTGTGCATAACTCCAGACAGCTTGTAAGGACACACAGCCTGAAAACAATGCAGCACCTGTCCTGCTTCCCAGAATCTTTTTATTGGGTACACAACAAAGTATACATGCAAGGATGCACAGTAGTCAGTTGTCTGCAGCCAAGGTTAAGAATGAGATTGGGGAGATGACAATCCCCAGGAAGGCAAGGTAAAGGATAAACAAGGACAAAGGGTAATGGAACATCTGAAGTGGCTAGATACTAATGGTGCAATGAGAAGAGAGAGGGGGCAAGCAAGTCTCATCACCTCAGACAGACATCTCAGCTTCTCTAGCCTAAGCTATTAGTTCATGGCCTCCGCTGCCTGCACTGCTGATTTCTCCATGCAGGGAGAGTCACGTGGACATTCCCCTGACTAGGCACTTTACCTGAGTTGGAAGGTCTGTGAAGAATTCAACCTGTCCACTTCCCACAAACTACAAATAATTATTACCACCAAGCTCAATGGAGAAAAGTAGGAAAAAGTGGCTGGGACTTGAGAGAGCTTCCTGAGATAAACTTCAGTTCTCGTACGGAGAGTCAGTGAACGCTCAACACTCAGAGAAGGAGCCTAAGAAACATATACACTTGACCTTTGAACAACTCAGGAGTTGGGGCACTGCCCCCTTGAGCAGTCAAAAATACAGGTATACTTTTTGACTCCCTCAAAACCTAGCACCTAATAGCCTATGGTTGACTAGGATTCTTTATAGTAATTAACACATATTTCATATATTATAGGTATTATGTGCTGTACTCTTAAAATAGCATAAGCTAGAAAAAGGAAATATAATTCAAAAAATCATAAGGAACAGAGAGTATATTTGCTATTCATTTGGTAGAAGTGGATCACCTTGCAGGTCTTCATCTTCATGTTGAATAGGTAGAGGAGTAGATAGATGAGGCTTGGTCTTGATTTCTCAGAGGTGATGACAGAGGCAAAAAAAAATGTTGGAGGAGATGAAAGGGAAGCCAGGAGAGGCAGGAACACTCAGAGTAACCTTGTGGAAATATATTGCAATTTCTGCCAGACTTTTTGCTTTTTCATTTCTATGAAATGTGTTTCTACACAGTACCAGTTCTTCTACCATTTGCTTTAGTTTTAGTGCCTATGTTATCCCTGATTTCCTTGATCAATTTTGTCATAAATTCTGTGCATTCGTGTACAATATATTGATACAGTTTTATCCAGAAGGAATTTATTGTTTTGTCTTGATGGCTTTCACAGATTTTTCTATAACAATGATGCATCTTCAATGGTGTGATCCTTCCAGACTTCATGATGTTCTCTCTACTGAGGTTCTCTTTCATAGCATTGGCAATCCTTTCTGCAGAGTATGAATTAGAGACATTGTGTCTGTGGCCAGGTATTCCACTTCAGCTTCTAATAGTGTTGAACTCATGGTGTTCTGGGTAGCCAAGGGCAATGCCTAATATCAAAAGAATTAAAAAAAAAACAAACAAATAAAAAAAAAAAAACCCCAGCTCCTTACTGGCATGGTACTTCCTAATTTCAGACACAAAGCATCAATGCAATCAGTCCAAAAAGGGTTCTCATTGTCCAGACTTTCTTATCATACACCAAAATGGTGACAGCTAGGGTTTGCCTTTTCCCTTCAAACTTCTGGAATTTATAGATAAGAGAAGTCCTAATCATAAACTTTACTGCATTTGCACAAAACAATAGAGTTAATATGTCCATTTCTGCCTTAATTCCTGATACTGGCTTTTGTTCCTTACTAATAAATGTCCTTTGTGGCATATTTTGCCCCCAAATAAGGGCACCTTCATCTTCATTAACAACCTAATTAGTTTGACATGCCAAGAACAGAGAATAGCTTGAGCCTAGGAATTCAAGACCAGCCTGTGCAACATAGCAAGAACTCGTCTACTCCAAAAATTTAAAAATCAGCTGGGCATGGTGGTCCACACCTGTAGTCCCATCTACTCTGGAGGTTGAGGCAAGAGGATCACTTGAGCATGAGAGTTGGATATTACAGTGAGTTGTGACTGTGTCACTGCACTCTAACCTGGGTAACAAAACCTGTCTATAAATCAATTTAAAAAAAAAATAAATAAATAAATCGAAACCTGTCTATAAATCAATTTAAAAAATAAATAAATAAATAAATCGAAACAAAAAACCCTGCTCAGGCAGACATTCTTTCTCCTCACGGATTTTCTAAATGGAGTCTGCTGCCTCTAAGTAGGCAGAAGTTTCTGTTATCTACACATTTTTAAAGTCAAACTTCTTTATAAATTTATCAAATCATCCTTTACTGGCATTACATTTTCCAGCTTTAGATTCCTCACTTTCCTTTTATTTTAAGTTGTCATATAATATCTTCATTTTTCCTGGACTCTGTTTAGTGTCTATAGGTATGTTTTAGTGTTGAACTCTAAACAATCCTGCACCCACATAAAGCTACATTTTCAACAAGAGACAAAGAAATAGTTTACAAAATGTGCAAAATGTTTGTGCCTGCTGGTGTAGCCACAACAACAGCTTCATGAAATTTAGTTTCATTTTTTACAATATTCCTTCTTCCAGATTTAGATGACTTGAAATGGCAGATAACTACAGCTGCAGATCTCAGTCACAGTACATATCAAGCAATCAATGTTTTCTTGCTGTGTCGTGTCAAATATCATTCCACTTCTTGAAAGTACCTCCAGCATCACTAGTAACACTTCATATGGGTGTTATTCAAGGTTTATGATATTGAATTAAACATGACAAAAAATGTATAAGAATCATGACTGATCACTTTTTATTATGATACATAATTTACTGGAAAGACAAACTACTCACACAGAGATGGTTAGCATCATCTAGCATTTTGAGAAGATCCCTTCAACACCTGAGCTCACCTGAGTAGCAACAGGAGGTGACTAAAAAATTATTTACAGTCGTATGGTATGTACTACAGTGATTTTCTGCAGTTGTGATTTAATATTGCATTTTTACCTTTGGTTACATTTCTTTTGACTGTGTATGGGCTGTGTTTATATGTGTATGTTTCAATAAATTTTAACTTTCCATGATAGATCTGTATCATGAACCAGTGCAAAAGAGAATGAACCAGAGTGGGAATGGTGGGGAATGAGAAAAAAGAAACAAGAGATAAGGATGGGATTGGAAGGTCTGGAGCAGTCACAATTGCAGCCAGTGCCTAAATACAAAATCAGCTTTATTTTATAGTATCTCAGTGGGGTTGTTTATGAGGAAGTGGCATAGACAAAAAACATATTTTTGGTCTTACAATATGATTGGAAAACGTAAATAACTTTATCAAGAACAATTTAGTCTGTTAGTGGTTTCTACTGCATGACATCATTAACATACGTTAAAGATGAGAAATAAAAAGTGAAAGGTCACATAGTTTCTGCATAGTTTCTAAAGATTAATTAGATAAAGGAAGAGATATGTGACTTCTGGCAAAATATCTAAGAAGGAGAAAAACATGTTTTAAGAGGAGGAAAAACATGTTGACTCAGCAGGAGGAAAGCAGCTGAGGTTCCCTGAACATCTCCCAGGCCGTGGGGGCCTGCTGCCTTACAGTCCACTCTTCACAGATCTGTACGTATTTTATGGTAGCAAATGATAGAATAGACTAGTATCAACACATATTTTATGCTTTCATAGCACACTCAACTTTTTAATGTTTTTGATAATTCTAGCCTATGAGGCAAATTTTCAAAAATCTCCAAAAGTATTTTCAATATATTTATTGGAAAAAATCTGCTTCCAAGTGGACCCTCACATTTCAAACTGTATTATTCAAGGGTCAACTCTATATACTAACCTCATTCTCCCATTAGTACCTGCAGAATCCAGAGGCTGGGGAATCCATAATGTAGCTGCATCCTGGGACATAAAACAAGCTAGAAAAAGATAGAAAGTGGATCTAGAGGGAGGATATAGAAAATATTTACAAGATCACTATACCTAAAAAAGGTAAACAGGTGGAGCAACATGGCAGGCACAATAAGACACATTTTTTTAGTTCAATTTGAGCTATTGAACATGTATTCCAGAAGTGGGATTCTACAAATTATCTTATTAGAATTCAATGGGCACACTTTAGCATCATACCTTTACAACAATTTCTAAAACCACTTGTCTTCGTACTTCCAGAATGGCCTTCAATAGTCATGCACATAATAAAATTCCCCCATCAACTCCTTTAAAGACACAGAATAACTTTCTTCTTAAATTTCCTGTCATCACCATTAACCTTTTATCTTGTATGAGTTTCCGTCAACAGTGTCTCAGAATTGCAACAACAGTCATGCATCCCCAGGCAGTGATATGCCAGGTTTGGACAAATAACACAGAATGCCATCTTACTTTAACAGTCATGATCAAGGCGATGTGGATTGCTGCCAAGTCTAAGAGAAGTGAGATCAGCAGCAGCAAGTCACCTCTGTCAAATGAATTCATTTAGAAGAGCTCCCTGGTGTACCTTGTAGTTTCACTGTGATGCTGTCTCGCAGAGTTAAAATGATGTAGATGAAATTGTTCAGTAGGAACTTAGAAACTCCTCTTCTCAATTTTACCATGAGAAAAAAATGCCTAGCTCAGTTAAAAAAAAAAAAAAAAATAGTAGTTCCAGCCAGTTTCAGAGGGAAATAGATGCAAGAACAACCTTTTCTGCCTACAAAGATGAATTGCCTACAACAATTACCATTTGGAAGTTATGGCCTCAAATTTTAAGCTTCAATGTGATATTTTTTTTAAAGCAGGGAAGTCCAGCTATGATGGAAATTTACATGTTTCACTCCTCTGCAGAATACATTGCATCCGAGAAAAGGGTTTATTTTTCTCCTTTTAAAACTTTAATATCTTGAGCAACTGTAGAAAATAATTTATACTGGGTAATGCAGTAAAGGCTGCACATTAAGTATGCAGCTGTATTACTTTTTAGGCACAGAAGCAAACTCTTCATGTTCTAGAAGCTAATTAAGATAAAGATTTGCTTGGCATGCAATTTTGCTTCCTTAATATCTTTTATATTGAAGTCACTCTGACTTACAGAGCATCCTACATTTTAGTCACTGACCCATAAAGTACAAAGGAAAGCTGGTAAAAGGATAACAATTGGCATTTTGAATAACTTGCTGGGAAATGCCTCATCCTTGAAGGATGTTTTAATAATAATTCACCAACCAATTCCATTAGCTTTAAAGACTACAGAAGTATAAAGAGAAAATTTAAATTACACGGCTCCTCCTGCTTATTTGAAAGACTTTTTGATCTACATTTAAACCTTTCAGAATGTGGTATCTTGTGAGTTTTGAGCTAGCAAAATGCAAGATAATAATAGTAAAATTCAATTAATAATAATGATAAACTACATTTTTGTACTTTAAATTTTCTCCTAGTGAGTGCCATTTACATCTCAACACCATCTTTCAAAAGCTCTCTTCATTTAAAGAGCCCCAGCAAGGAAAGATAATTTGAATTTCTTTTATAATGTAACTATGACACCATTTTAAATTATTTTTTAGGTAGCCCAAACATAGAATCCTAACCTATGTTTTTTTAAAAAAACGGTTATTAAAAGGTTCTTTAACTATAGCCTTTAGTCACTATCCTTCCTAACACACGTGTTCCACCTGTGCTATATGTAAAGCTGACATATTCTGTTAACGAATCTATTTGTTTCTGACCACTTTTCAAATGATAGTTTTAGTTTTTTGTTTTGTTTTGTTTTTTGTTTCACATATGTATGAATGCTCTGAAGATGCCATACCAAACATATTCCAATACCCAAAACTGGGAGACTTAAGCAACAGAAATGTATTGCCTCACATTTCTGGAGGCCAGCAGTCCAAGATCAATGTGTTGGCAGTCCTGGTTCCCTCAGCGGGCTGTGGGAAACTATTTGTCTCTTTCCTTTCCCCTGTTTCTTGTGGTTTAGCAAGCCAGAAGAAGGAGAAAGACGTATCGTAGATGTGTCACCTCCATCTCTACCTTTATCTTCCATGCCCCTTTCCCTCCGTGTGTCTCTGTTCAAATTTCTCCTTTTATTGCTAAGAACAGCAGTCATATTATACAAGATGCCCAACCTGCTCCACTATGACCTCATTTTAACTTTAGTAACTACATCTGCAATGACCCTATTTACCGATGAGATTACATTCTGAGGTCCTGGGGACTAGAACTCTAACACGTGGATCTGGTCAAAAGGAATAGTGATGTAGAGAATAAACTTGCTTTTGCTGGTGTATTATTGAGTACAGCTGATCCCTGTACATGGCACATACCCTTTGATCCTCTCTTATGTTTCTAGTTATTCAATATAAAGAAATAATCATGTATGGTCGCATATGTAGCTATTAAGATTTTTCATTGTAACATGGCTTTTGCCAAAAATGATCAAGAAAATGAGAGAGAGAGACAGAGAAGAAAGAAAATACTTCAATGTTTACCATCAAGGGAGTGATTACATAATTAGGATCCATCATTAAAATTAATTCTCAGCAACCATTCAAATGATTATTATAGAATGTTTTTATTAATATGTGAAAATATCCATCATACATATTAAATGAACAACAGCAAAATAGCACATTTTAATATAGTATGTTCTCATTAAAATCAAAGAATATAAAAATTGTTTATACAGTAATATAAAAAGTTATGTTAAATTATTTCTGGGAAGGTAGGTTATTTTTGTTTTCTTCATTTTTTCTTATATCTTTTAAAAATATGTTTTACTTTTATAATAACAGGAAAATAAGCCTTATAATAATATACTTTGTTGTGGTTAGACACAAATACAACTTTCCTATTTTTCTTCTTTTTATGAAAAGGAATATAGAGAGACATTATTTTTACATTATCTCTCTTTATTTTAAAATCCATCTATTTTCTAATAAATATCTCTAAAATTTTTTTTTAGAAAGAAGCTTTTCCCCACATGAAACAATTCTTAACATGCTTTATTGAATGTACATTAAAAGGCCAAGAGAGGCTGGGCTTGGTGGCTCACACCTATAACCCTAATGCTCTGAGCCAAGGCAGGTGGATGGCTAGAATTCAGGAGTTCAAGACCAGCCTGAACAAGAGCAAGAGAAACCACCCCAACCCCATCTCTAGTAAAAATAGAAAAATTAGGTGGACTTTGTGGCATATGCTTATAGTCCTAGGGCAACAGAGTAACGTTCTTGTCAAAAAAAAAAATGCCCATGGGAGGTATTCTATATGATTTTCATCTTATTTCCTACTCTGCCTTATTGAGACTACGGCATGAAAGTGTTTTAATTCTGAGCATGCCTGCCACAAGTAGAACACATTATTTTGCCATAGCCCATGGCATCCCTTTGCAAATCAGCTGTCAAGTAATTCACCAAATGTAATTTATCCAGTTCTCCATACAGTTGCTGGAGGTTTAGGAATTATAGAGTAACTTGCCAGTTACTGCATTTTCTCCATGGCAATACTCTGTTACTCCATCAAGCATTAGAATATGCCCACACAATAGAGTTGGGCCAAAGAATGCAGTGGGCCTAAATGTCATGTAGTCAGTGGTGGCAACAGCCCTAAAAGCAGGGTAATTACAAGTAGGCAAGGGCTTTAGCAAGTCAAATTTTCATTATACATTTGAAGGATGTGGTGCCAAAACACAGTAGCTAGCTGCCTTCCACGAGCCACAGTTTCTACAGAAGCTATAAATGAGGTACAGGGTATGGGTGTTGTCATATTCTTACATTTTTACCAGTCTATGATTGGAAAAGTTATTGTTGAAGTGTTATAAGGTATTATTTCTTATGATGTCTCAGAAAGAATGGAAAATTAAAAAAAGAGTATGTGTTTTTCCCAGAGTGCAAAAGGGAAATCAGTTTCCTATTGTCTAAAGTATATCTTTTGATCTTAAATAACATATTAAACTTGGTGGTAGCATATGTCCTGACTATTAGCAATTACCATTTGTGGTAAAAATAAGTTAATATAATTTTTTCAGGTATTTTATAATATCTCAATAGTATATACAAATACTTGTCATCAAATGACAAAATATTTATTAAATGTGAGAATAAAACCCTATACATCCAGTTCTTTAGGGGAATGCATTATTCAAAGTAACATAATGGTTATTCAAAATGATTAAAATAGCATACTTTTTAAAATAAATTTTTGTTTGACTGATAGCTTTTAAAAGTGGTTGTGTATTATTCCCACATCATAACTGGCCATATGAAATATAATGCAAATAGTGATTTATAGCCTCAACTTTTATGATGTTCTATTTATATAGAAATTTAAGTCAATGTAAAATGCATGTTGACTTTAGACATGTGCTTTCTTGGTAAAACAAGTTATAATTTCATTTTTCCCCTTTACTATGCTAAATGTGCAGAACAAGATTTGAATAATCCCCATAGCATAATTTTCTATATATACACACTAAATTTTGGAAAATTATCTTGATAGTTGTCATTAATAGTATTTATACTCTTATAGTCTTCGCACTATTATTTACGCTATATCAAAACAATATTCCATAGCCTCTTCCTTATAGTTTGACCTCATCTGCTTTCTCATTGTATCTCATTTATGAACAGTGTTTGTGAAGAGGACTGAATTCCTAGTATTTGTGGAATATTATTTGCTGAAACATATTTTTTAAAATGTAAAACATAGCATATTTCCACACACTTTCTCCAATCTAATTTCTTTTATGTTTAACTTTAAACAGGCTTCTAGATAGCTAGCAAGGATTTTGAATAAAGCACTACCACAAAACTTTCACAGTCTCTTCAACTACGGTAGACAAGCTTGTTTCAGGTCAATATTTCACTGAAATCTAAGGAAAAAACTGAAGAAGATTTATATATAAATATGTACTTAGATTTAGAGAAAAATATATATACTTGGAGACATTAGAGAGCCACCAAGACAAAAAAGACTGTGGGTCTGGCAGAATGTGCAGAAAAGTGAGCCAAACGCCCAGCATTTCTTTGCCCCTCAAGTATTTACCTTTTCAAAAATAAAAGCTGAGGGTTGGAGGAGCTGAACAGACAATTGTTAATCCCCACAAGAATGGGTACATTAAAATTAGTCATGGACTTCTTAGAGAAAAAAGATTCAGGGTGGTGCCTGTGGCTCAAGGGGTAGGGCGCTGGTTCCATATGCCAGAGGTGGCAGGTTCAAACCCAGCCCTGACCAAAAACTGCAAAAAAAAAAAAAAAAAAGGAAGAAAGAAAAGAAAAAAGATTCAGGAAAACACCCAAGGTTTTTAGTTGAAACACCAAAAGGCTACAACCCAGGAGTAAGTATGTACCAGAAATAAACTAGCACCAGATTCTAACCTGTTCCATCTCTTATTAGATTGATTAGATAGCAGTGATTGACCAATTACTCAACAGCCTTCCAGGAATATTCCTAAATTCTCTAGAGAGAAATACTTCAGAGAATAATCATGTTGACATTCTTTATGCATAATATCTGTCATCAATCAGAAATAACTAGGCCTACAAAAAGACAAGATATTTTAAAGAATCAAGAAAAAATACAATTAGAACCATAAGAAATCAAGATTTATAGCTATCAGATATGGATATTTTACTGTATATGATATATTATTTAAAACAATTATCATACCAAACCAAAATTCTATATACAACAAAAATTCTTGCTAAGTTAAAAGACACAATGAAAAATTTCAGAAAACTGTAACTACTAAACAGAAAGGAAATCATAAAAATGAAAAATACAAGGACTGAAATTAGCAACTCTATAGAAAAATTTCAGAGTAGACTGGACATTGCTGAAGCATGAGGTAAAGTGGAAAGTTGGCAAAAAGAAATCTCTATACCAAGGCACAGAGAGAAAATGAATGGAAAGCACACAATACAAGAGTATAAAATATATATTAAACTCAAAGAAAATGTCAACTCTTCATGGAAGTTAGTGTCTCAGAAAAAGAGGAAAGGGCAACAAGAGAAGAGATAACATCCAAGTAAGTAATGAGTTTTAAAGACAATCAGGGATGAGAGGAGAAGGCATCTTGATTTCAAAAAAGGAAATATGACTGACAGATGACTCTTAAAATTAATAGTGTTAAAGTCAGAAAACAAAGGAAAGACACCTTCAAACTGTTCAAAAATCATTTCAAACCAAAAGTCTACAGCAGACCTCTGCAAGAGCTGAGCCGTGACCGTAATTGGTGCCCGCCCGGACCTTGGTAAGAGCTGCCCTAAGACCACCGACCAGTGACCCACACCCACCGGGCCTCCACACGCCCTGACCAGAAACTGTGAGAGCCGTTGAACCCCGCATCCTCCCTCCTGTATCCTCCCTGCCTCTACACCGGCCCACTCATCTGGCCAGGGACTCTGGTAGCCACGTGCCCTCCAGAGCCCTCCCTGCCTCTGCGTGGAATCCTTCTCCTGGCGAGAGACTGCTAGAGCCTTGGGCTCTCTGTGCCAAAATCACTGGGCGCCAGGCACTCCCAGAACCGTGTGCATCACCCCCTGCCCTATTGCTGGATCCGGGTGCTTCCAGAGCTGCTTCCACAACCAGAACTCCTTGGCTGGGGCAGCCAGAGGAACTGCACAGGGTCAATCCCTACAAAGATCCAGCAACAATCAGATCCCGCTGGGGTCTGATCTTGGAGAGACACCTCCCCAACTCTGAGGACAGCCAGAGGCAATGATGAAAAAGAATCATGAAGTGAAATTAACAGAAAAATTCTGGCAATATGAATAATCAGAGTATATCAACTCCCCCAAGGATCAATGGGGCAAACACAGCACAAGATCCCTCACACAAACAAATAGCTGAGATGTCAGAAATCGAATTCAGAATCTGGATAGAAAATAAGATCAAAGAGGGGTGGGGCCTTGATGTGTGTCACACCTTCTGGGGGCAAGACATGATTGCAAGAGGGATTTTACCTAACAAATGCAATCAGTGTAAACTGGCTTATTGTACCCTCAATGAATCCCCAACAATAAAGACAAAAAAAGAATTCCAAGCAGTAACCCAAAAGATATCTCAAGAACTCAACAAATTCAAAGACCAAATGACCAAAGATTTTGCCACATTGAGACAAGAAGTTGCAGCCCTCAAGATCTGAGAAACACAGTAGAATCCCTCAGTAACAGAATGGACCAAGCAGAAGAAAGTATTTCTGACATTGAAGACAAAGCTTTCGAACGCTCCCAAACTCTCAAAAAGGAAGAGAAATGGAGGACAAAAACAGATCACTCTCTCAGACAGCTCTGGGATAATTAGAAGAAAACCAAAATTCATTTTATAGGAATCCCCAAAAGCGACGAAGTGGCTTTACAAGGCACAGAGTCTTTTCTCCATGAGATTATGAAGGAGAACTTTTCAGACATGCCAAGAGATTCTGAAATTCAGGTAGCAGACAGGTTCAGAACTCCAGCACAACTCAACCCAGACAAGACATCCCCCAGACACATCATAATCAATTTCACTAAAGTTAAGATGAAGGAGAAAATTCTGACAGCAGCCAGATGAAAGAAAACCATCACCTACAAGGTCAAGAATATTAGAATAACTGCAGATCTCTGTGCTGAAATCTTTCAAGCTACAAGATGATGGTCGTCGACTTTTAATCTCCTAAAACAAATAACTTTCAACCCAGCATCCTGTACTCAGCCAAACTGTGTTTCATTTATGACAAGGAAATTAAATACTATAATGACATTCACATGTTGAAGAACTTTGTCAGAACTAAACCAGCCTTCCAGGATATTCTCAGATCTATTCTTCATAAAGACCAGTGTAATCCTCCACCACAAAAGCAAACCCACCCAGAAAATTTTGATCAAATTCCAACTTCTACAGTCTCAAAAGGATTAAAAATGTCCACTGGACTCTCGAAAGGCTTATCAATATTCTCAATTAATGTGAATGGTTTAAATTGTCCCCTAAAGAGGCACAGGTTGGCTTGACTGGATACAAAAACTCAAGCCAAATATCTGATGCATGCAAGAATCTAATCTTATGTTAAAAGACAAATATAGACAAAAGGTGAAGGGATGGTCATCTATACTCCAGGCATATGGAAAGCAGAAAAAAGCAGGCATTGCGATCCTATTTGCAGATGCAATAGGCTTTACACCAACCAAAATAAGGAAGAATAAGGATGGACACTTTATATTTGTTGAAGGAAATACTCAATATGATGAGATTTCAATTATTAATATTTATGCACCCCACCAGAATGCACCTCAATTTATAAGAGAAACTTTAACAAACATGAGCAATTTTATTTCCTCCAGTTCCACATTAGTTGGAGATTTTAGACCCCTTTAGCAGTGCTGGATAGATCCTCCAAAAAGAAGCTAAGCAAAGAAATTTTAGATATAAACGTAACCATTCAACATCTGGACCTAACAAACATCTACAGAACATTACATCCCTACAAAACTGAATACACATTCTTCTCATCAGCCCACAAAACATACTCCAAAATCGACCACATCCTGGGCCACAAATCTAACCTCAGCAAATTTTAAAAAATAGAAATTATTCCTTGCATCTTCTCAGACCATCATGGAATAAAAGTTGAACCCAATATCAACAGGAATCTGCATACCCATACAAAAACATGGAAGCTAAAAAACATTGTGCTGAAGGATAGAGGGGTTATAGACAAGATTAAGAAGGAAATAACCAAATTTTTGTAACTAAACAATGAAGGCACGAAATATCAGAACCTCTGGGATACTGCCAAGGCAGTCCTAAGAGGGAAATTTATAGCACTGCAAGCCTTCCTGAAGACAATGGAAAGAGAAGAAGTTAATAAATTAGTGGGACAAATTAAGCAACTGGAGAAGGAAGAACATTCCAACCCCAAACCCAGCAGAAGAAAAGAAATAACCAAAATCAGAGCAGAATTAAATGAAATTGAAAACAAAAGAATTATGCAACAGATCAATACATCCAAAAGTTGGTTTTTTGAAAAGATCAATGAAATAGATAAACCTTTGGCCAATCTAACCAGGAAAAAAAGAGTAAAATCTCTAATTTTATCAATCTGAAATGGTAATGATGAAATAA
>CAUYPK010081711.1:0-12682 GCA_963574355.1 Loris lydekkerianus
ATTTGGAATTATTTTAATTTAACAAACAAATTTTATTGTGCAACTTCTAATAGCACATTTTAACCTCACCCTTTGTAGCCTTCATATATATTAGCGTTTTTAAGCGCACCCCCCCCCCCCCCCCAAAGGCCTGTAACAAACTGGTCAACATAAGGAACGAGGCCTGCTGTGCTGATACGTACATGTGGTACATGTATGGCCTATGTACATTGGCTCAACCTAAGGAGGCGGTCACTGTAGGGTGGTGGTCAACTATGGAAGTTCTACTGTAATTAGTTGACTAAGTTAATTCTGTTAAAAACTATTTACAGATGCCTAAGTTATTACTTATTTAAAATGAATAGATTTCCACTTAAGTGGAATACAATGTCAACATGAAATCTAAAATTTCCCACAGCCAAAGGATTCAATGCTTCACAGTTAACAAGGTATGTGCCGGACTGAGAAGGGTTATTTTTGTTAGTAATTCTACTTTTTACTATCAGTGATAGATTTGTTTTAATAACATGGAGATTTTATCAGGTTAAGAAAAATACTATATAAATAAATTTTCAAAGCCAATTCAATTTTTATTACAATTAGTCAATAATTAGCTTTAATAGTCAGCTACTGATGTACTAAAACATTTCTCTTGAATTATCCATATACACATTTTTTTTCTTTTGTGCTAGTGCAAAGCAGTGTGAAATATTACGGTACCTTTATCAGTTTTGCTGATGAAAGGACAGCTTTGTATGGAACAGTAGGTGTTGTCAAAATAACAGACATGTTATATTCTTGCTCTAATCGCTGGTTGAAAACTTCCATGTGCAAAAGTCCCAGAAATCCCAACCTTGAGGAAGAAAAAGACAAACTCAAAAAGGTTGTATTCCAAGGGCTACCAGGGATATATACTAACAGTTACTGTTATTATCACTTTGTGGGAGAGTGGAATTAAATCATTCAATTCACATCACAGTTAAATTTTATTAAATAAGATTCAAATCTTCCACTGGGAATCTATTTTAATCACTATAAAACTTAACAATATGACGTGGATTCACAGTGTGACACAGACACAAAGTACATTAAGTTCATTTTATACTAATATGAACTTACCTTCTGAAATATTCAAGAGCAAATCACCATTTAGAATTTACTTTCATATAAAAAAAAGTGACTGTACCACATGAATGAATCTTACCTCCAGCCTGCACCTAGAGCAAGGCTACTATCTCGATGAACTGTCACACTGGAGTCATTTAAAGTCAGTTTTTCTATAGCACTCTTTAGGTTGTTATATTCAGACTGGTCTGCGGGGTACATTCCTGAGGACACAGTGATTTCTGATTATCACATGTGATAAGTTGTCTACAGACCAAACTTAGCATGTAATGTTGCCAAGTTCAAAATTAATCATTAAGCTTTCAAATTGCTTTCCTCTATTTTGACCAAAATATTGGTTTACTAAAAATCTATGAATATTAAGTTAAATTGGCTTCAAACTATCTTGTAAATCATATATACAACTGGATTCTCCAAAAATTTTTCTATGCTTTCAAAAAAATATAGGGGAAAGAAAAACAATAAAGAACCATAGGATTGTGGTGTATAAGGAAAACATACTGTTTATTTTCAAAAACAAAAGGCTTAAGATATTCCACAACTGCAAATGAAACTCTTATTAGTAGATAAAAATAGGAGTGGAAATGAAAGCTACCCTGAACTCTCAATTCCCTAGGGCTGATTATTTATTAAAACCAAAGACAAATTTTATTTTTTTCAGTTCACTGAACAAAATATGGGAGTTAATACTAATTCATAAAATTCTCTTTCATCTGACATTTAGTTAGTCCATACCTCTTAAGTCCTCCAAAATCCAAATGACTGACTTTGCCTGAAGGTGGGGGTAAGTAAACAAATTCCTAATTCCCAGTGAGAGAGACGAAACGAAGAAAGCCAGCCCAGAGTAACATGATGAGCTTCAGTCAGGCCTTCCTCTTCTAACGTAATACCACACAGTAGCAAAAGGCTCAGAAGTGACACGTATGTGAGGAAACACTGTCTCTGTCATGACTACACTAGTACAATACTAAAGAAAGGCTACGAAGACGACGACAGAACTCGGTATATGTCTACTCAGTAATAAACACATCCTAATGAGAAAACATGTTTCAAATATAACAATGGACTAATTACCAAGAAAAACAAGAAGGAAATTATATTACTGTGTTCTTCTATACATCAGAACTTAGAAAAATCTTAAGAACTTATTTCTTCAAGAGTCCTAAATGATGTCCCACGTAAGATTTCATCATACATACGAAATTACAAATTGATAACATAAATAGCACAAAGAACAATTAAATGAAACTAGAATAGTATCCTGGCATTAGCAGATATTTAAAATAACCAAAATGTGTCCTTATCTTCTAGTAATTTTTCTTTTACAGTAGAAACAGACTTTACTGAAAGTATTTTGGCCCTCAACCTTTCATTTTGTGAGCTCCTCACCTGCAAATACCATTGGTTTCGCTGATTTAAACCCAGCCAAGGGCTCCACTGGTTCTTTATGTAAATATAATGTGTCTCCTATTTGCGCTTCAGTGACATCTTTCATCCCAGCAATCAGATAGCCCACCTGTCCTGCATATCTAAATAAAATTATTATTTGCAAATATTTACTACTTTAATGTTTCAAGTGCATACTCACAATTAGTTCTGCCTTTCCAGGAAACTATCACACTTTCCAAATAAACCTCATCACACTGAAAACAAGTGCTACATTTCAATTCTCAAACTCCAAGCCTTTGTCAGCAAAAGAACACAGCATTCCTTATAATCCATTATCCAAGTACACCAGCACCACAAGCCTAAGGCCTTACTTGTGACTCTGCCCATCTTTGGAGATTAAACAGCTTCTAAAATGTATTGTAAACACAGTGGAACTGTTAAGGGCAGAAGCACAGTGTACTACTTGTAATGTCTATTGTATTAAGAAATTGTTCAACAAAGGAAAAAAAGGTAAAATTTTTTAACCAAACATAAAAATGTGAACTTAACAAACCTGACATTTGATATTCCCTTTTATAGAAAAAGAACAAATTAATTCCAAAATTTTAGAATTTAAACTTAAAAGAAAAAAAAAAAAAACCCAAAACAATTTACACTTGGGATGAGGTACAAGAACCTTAAATGAAGATGCAATAAATGTTCAATATGTATGGCAGACTATCAACAGATTTAAATATTTCAGTGAAATGAAAAATATACTTTCTGACTCAAAAATGTAATGAAAAACATAATGCTAGTTTTAAACATTTAACACTAAACCCTCAAATGTGATCTATGTAATTGTCTGGCGCCATACTTACAATTTTCACTAATGAGGAAAAAGGACCTTAAAAAGCACTTCTGTGCCTAAGGTCATAACTCATTATTACCTTAGATGCAGTAGGCAGTCAATAAATAGTTTTATAAGTGAACCGCAGATCTGTCTTTCTCATGCACACTATGCCTTGCACCTTGATAATTCCCCCCCCCCCCAAGAATTTCAATCAAGGTTTACCCATTAATACCACACTAAAGAATTAGTTTCTATACTACCGTTCTGTTGGAACCTAGTTATAAAGAAATTAAATGTAAAAAATGATACTTGATATGGTTGGAGGGAACTAAATCATTCATAGTCTCATCAAATATATCAAAATAGGATCCAACGTACACTGAATCACAAAATTAGTTACGACCAGTCATGAAGTATAAAAATATCATATAATTCAAATCCACTGAAGTTTCTACTGTCCTTCATACATGACATTCCTTAGGACGGAGCATTTGCTGTATAGCGGCATTACATAACTTTTAAGTTTTTAACTGTGATCATCCTAAGCACAACAATGTAAGAAAAAGGCAGAAATAGAAACACATATTGATGTATTTTAATTAATTACTAATGCAGACTTACAATTTTTGAGTTGACTGCTCATTGGGATTCAAAATTCCTACTTCATTAACTTCATATGTCTTTTTCGTATGTGCAGACACAACTTTATCTCCTTTAGAAACCATGCCATCAAATAATGCTACATTGGCTATTACACCTCTGTATTGATCAAAGGTGGAGTCAAATACCAAAGCTCTCAAGGGATTTTTGCGATGCACATTAGGGCTAGTAAACATAAGTAAAAAACAAATACATACATACTAAATTAAAATCTTAATAAAATGCCTCCTTTCAACTTAGATATTATACTTTGTTTTACTTATTGAGAAAGGCTAATATGAAGCAGTCAAAATAAAAGGACCTTTTTTTATGAACTATGGCAAATTAGATTTAATTCAACCACTGGTTTTAAATTTTTTTTTTTTTTTTTTTTAGAGACAGAGTTTCACTTTATCCCACGGTAGAGTGCCGTGGCATCACAGCGCACAGCAACCTCCAACTCCTGGGCTTAGGCGATTCTCTTGCCTCAGCCTCCCAAGTAGCTGGGACTACAGGCTCCCGCCACAATGCCCGGCTATTTTTTTGCTGCAGCTTGGCCAGGGCTGGGTTTGGACCCACCACCCTTGGTATATGGGGCCAGCACCCTGCCCAATAAGCCACAGGCGCCACCCTAGTTTTAAATTTTTTAATTAACTTATGAATATATTTGTTCAGTACACAGCAAAGACTATTATAATGATTATCAAGAAGAGATACCTATCATCCTAGCTCTTTTATTTTCTGTACTATATTTGCCTTCTATATACTTGTATTACTGAAAGGAACAACATTTATTCTCACTGACAAGAGGATTTGCCATATAAATTAAGCTAAAATAACATACTACTTTGTTAGTCTTTGAACTATTAAGCACAGGTGAATGGTAAAATAAAAGCAAGACACTTACTGGGGTATTCTTTCGATAACTGCCTGAAGAACGCTTTCAACATTTGTTCCAAGTTTAGCAGAAATCTAAAAATACACATGTGAAAAAGCAAGCATTTAAAGTTAGGACTGTATTTTTCTATCCTGATAACTTGTGACTTATCAGAAGGAAAAAAAATCTAACAGCTATCAATTTGTTTGAAAACCACAAGAAAAGAAACAGCACAGATTTTTTCCCTATGGTTTTGAACTTCTGTGTCTCTAGGACTGAATCACAGGAGCATTCATTCTGGTCATGGTATGAAAGAGCAGTGGACTAGGAGTTAAACACCCTCGGTAATGACCATGTCTCTGTGTGGACCGGTAATGACCATGTCTCTGTGTGGACGTTTGGCCAACACCTAACTCTTTGCACTTCAGTTCCCTCATCTGAAGAATAAAGTTATTACTCACATTCTACCTAAACCTCAAGATTGTGTGAATAAACAACATATATGGATAAGCCGAATCCCTACTTTATTTTTCATAAAAGTAGAAAAGCAAGCCAAGACTCACATTCCATGCCTATGACTGACTTTTGTCATCACCATCTCTTGATTTCAAATTTCTTACCCTTCGAACCCAGTCTAGACCAGGAATTTTCAACCTCAGGACTACTGACATTTTAGGCCAGGTAACTGGGGATCCTGTGGTAAATCCTTTACCTATGAGATGCCAGTAATGTTCCTCCCAAGTTGTGACCATCCAAAAGGTTCCCAGGTAATTTCATGTCTGGGCTATTACTGATTGTTAGATTCCCTATAACTCTCTTGTGCCTCTCTAATCAATTCCCTGTAATAAACAAAATGAATGGCTGCTTTATTTTCCTTTCTGGTTTAAAATCTTTTCATAATCTTAGATGATTTTCAAATTCGTTCGCATAAGAAGAGTCCCAGCATGACTTGAGTACTGCATCCCCCTGAAAAAGCCTTCTTATCCAATTTGCCTCCTTTCTGTTCTTTAAACAGCCAAATCTTGTCCTAATTAAGATTCTTTACATTGGCTCTTTTCTCTTCCTGGAATGCTTTTCTCAGAATTATTCACTCCTTCATGTCTCAGTTTATTTTAGAAGCTTTACCTAAGTTACTCCATGTCATAGCATCTCTCCGAGAAGAAAAGATATTTTTCATTCTTATGATATTTCACCTACAGTATAGTTTGATATATAAATGTCCTTGATAGTTTCCATCCTATTCAATAATCCCCGGGTTTACTTCTTTGTTTACTTATTTACTGGCTGTGAAGACAAGGGTTTTGTGTAGTCTAGTTCACTGCCATAGGCCTGGCTGGCCTATACCAAATAAATATCAGAATAAATTTTGTGAAAATTAAAATCAGAAGTTAATTATACTTTAACACTATTAACACTATCCAAGATATAAACCCAGTTGGCTGTCTTACAATGAGATCCTTCTTTAACAAAAACCATTAACTTCTATGTATATATCCACAAAAAAAATTACTACTTTTTTCAGTTACATGTATTCCTAGGTTGTGTGTAGTCATCCATTGTTTAAATTTAAAAAAAAATACAAAAAACAAAAACAAAACAAGTAACAGTTCACCATGTGAAACTTGCGTTTTCAAGAACTAAATGAGATTTTAAAGGAAACTGTATTGCTCCACTGACATACTGACTACACCACCACACAGCACAGCAGTTTGGATGTGGCTAATAAGAAAAGCTCCATCTGGAGGGTGAAGACAAATTCCAATTTAAAATGATTATCAGCTTTGATATAAATAAAACCTATTGTTTTCTAGCATTACTAGTTCTATAAAATAGTTTTTGTCAATTCCAATAATGAAATTTACAAATACCTTGAAATTAGTTTGAACCTGCTCTTCAAAGACAACATTACCATCAAAGCAAAATGGCATAAAGAAATAATACTGCCTGAAACTCCACAAGGCCAAAAGGTTTCTTTTGAGGAGCAAATAAAATAGTAGTTAAAGAACTTTGCAAAACCACGAAAAAGTTATACAGTGCTTAGTTTATCAAATGCCACAAAATTTCATTTTTTAAAAAAAATATAAAATTTTCAAAAAACCTATTTTACCTTAATACATTCAACACTTGGAATATCAAACACTTTTTCAATTTGCTTTTCCACCCTTTCAGGATCAGCATTCTTCAAATCTATCTTTAACAAAAAAAAAAAAAAATCCATTATGTGTTGGCATAATAAAAATTACAAGTATATATCTGCTTTACCCTGACTGACCCCTCTATGATTTTTTTTTTATTAAATCATAGCTGTGTACATTAATGCAATTATGTAGTACAATGTGCTGGTTTTATATACAATTTGAAATACTTTCATCAAACTGGTTAACACAGCCTTCAGCTCACTTTCTTATTGTGTTAAGACATTTATATTCTACACTTAGTAGATTTAACATGTACCCTTGTAAAATGTACCATAGGTGTGGTCCTACCAATTTCTATGATCTGTTTTTAAGTATTAAAATAATCTGTATATGAACAATACAACTGAATAACCATGACTGCTGAAAAATATTAGATAACAACATGCAAAAAACGTAAGCAGTTAGCTACTCAGGGGAGAAAAATTGAGTAATAATTTAGCAGCACCGTGTGCACTGATTTAAAAATTAAGTTAAACCTAACATAAGCCTGACAAGCTTTCTCACCTATGCTCTTATCTCTTTTAAATTTATCTCAATGCAGATTTTAAAATTAACATTCTTAATTTTAACTTGTTTTAAAACAATTAATAGAAGTTTGTAGACATAATTCAGTTTAACACTGAACTGTTACATTTCATGTGTTATACTGTTTCCTCCATATCATATGCTCTTTTTCTTTTCCTGTGCACAATTTTGTGTGACAGATATGTTGTCTGCCTTGCATCCCTTTCCTATAGAATTGGCCTTCCATTACCCTATGTAAAGCAGGGTATATCTTCTCAACTATGCATAAAGGTATAGAAGTTTCAGTTGCAACTCTGTTACATGCAATTAAAAGAAATAAATCCCACCAACATATTTAATAAATAGCTGGAGATCCTAATAGAATAAATACTACACCCGATATTAAAATACTAAATATAAGATAATAAACTTGTAGAAAGTAAAATAATAAACAGCACTGCTATCTCATTATACTTACCTTGTTTATAACTGGAATTACTGATAGCTGTGCTTCAAAGGCAAGAAAGAAGTTTGCTACAGTTTGGGCTTGAACACCCTGGGAATATCAAGACACAAGACACTGAGATGACAACCATTCTGCTGTCTATCGTAAAACTTGTGATTCAAGACCATTCCATGTGTCTTCATCCAAACCGAGGTTCCACATCACTCTAATGTTACAACAAAATTAAACAAAATGCTATGTATCTGCTCCTCATACATTTTCTTCTATCTCACAACTTGGGGATCAAAACAAAGATGGCTGATGGTACAGCAATAACCACACCATGCAGGGTGGGCCAGGAGACACTTGGTACTGAGTTTGAGACAGGAAGCCTCCAGCGGAGGCACAGGGTAAACAAGCCCCAGTACCTGCACTTCAAGCCTCTGGATCATTCCCTGCAATAATTTCTTTCACTTCAGGAAGCATTTTTTGGAGGGCCTTTTCTATTCCAAGTATATCAGGCATTGAAAACACAAATATAAACATGGACACTCAAGGACCTTAAAGACTACTAGAGGGCACAGTCATGTAACATAAAGACCAATCTATACCATGTACATAAGGTACAGCCTGACTTTGCCTGCCAGGATCAGGTAATGCTCAGCACCACAACAATATAACCTTTGGGTTTTGACTGAAGGTTTGTGAGAAACAGATATAGGACAGGTGCAGTGGCTCATGCCTGTAATCCTAACACTCTGGGAGGCCAAGGTGGGTGGATTGCTTGAGCTTAGGAGTTCCAGACCAATCAGAGGATGAATGAGACTCTGTCTCTATAAAATAGCTGGATGGCTGCTCAGGAAACTGAGGCAAGAGAAACACTTAAGCCTAAGAGTTAGAGGTTGCTGTGAGCTGTAATGTCACAGAACTCTACCGAGGGCAACATAGTGAGACTGTCTCAAAAAAAAAAAAAAAAAAAGCTAGGTATTGTGGTGGATGCCTGTAGTCCCAGCTACAAGGGAGGCTGAGGCAAGAGGATCATTTGAGTTGCTGTGAGCTATGATGCCACCACACTCTATCCACCACAACAAAGTAAAACTCTTGTCTCAAAAAAAAAAAAAAAAAGAAAGAAAGAAAAACTGAGATACACATCAAAAGTTTACTTTAGTATATTATAGCTCCTACATGGTCATCTGCTGAATGTGTTTTTATGGTTTAGACCATGAAAGAACTTGATCATGTTATTTGTTTTTTTTTAAACTTAAAACTTACTAATTATTGCCTTAAAATCACCTAAAATGATCTAAAAACTAAAGATTTATTTCTAAGCTCTGATGTAGAAACCTCAGATTAAAAAGCATTAGACTTGGAGGTAGGGGCTTCACAGGATACACCGATACAGGATATCATACTTACAAAAAATATATACAATCTTTGACCAATTCCTCTGATCAGTTTAAAATATTAAAAGACAAACAGTTAATTCCACAAAATACTTCATTATAATAAAATTTCAGGTTGACAAGTTCAAAGTTTATGAATTTGCATAATCTATTTTTTTCAAACACAAAAATTCTATTTGCAAAACACATTTACAGAAACAATCAAGTAGACATCATGTAACATGTCAGAACATATAAAATGAAAAAATACCTACCTCATTTGCATCAACCACAAGTAGAACGCCCTGGCAAGCAGAAAGTGACCTGGATACTTCATAACTAAAATCAACATGGCCCTGAGAAACAAAAACATTGGAACCTCTGAATGTTACCTATAAATTTTTATGAAGGCTCACTGAGGTAAATCTACTGACTCTACTCGATAAAAAGTTGTTATATACATGTATAGGTTTCCTTTTATTAAGCTTCCACTTCTGAAATAAACAATTTACACTAACACAAGAACACTGAGAAAACAAAAAGCAAAGGCAGATGTTTAGGTTCATTTCAAAAATTAAGGATTTATTTGCACTATTAACACAAGGTTCACGTTAACAATACATGCAGAATTAATATTAAACTTACCGGTGTATCAATGAGATTTAAAAGGTATTGCCTTCCTTCCCAACTGTAAAAAAGAGAAGCTGTCTGAGCTTTAACAGTGATTCCTCTTTCTCGTTCCACTTGCAATTTATCAAGAACCTGCTTATTATTCTTTGTTTTGTCAATTGTCCCTGTAAGAAGAAACACATTGCTGTTTCTCTGGACTTTAAAATGGAAAGTATTACATGTAAGATTAAAATCATCATTTAATACAGCATGGAAAAAGTAATCCCCATTTACTTATAGCTACTGATTAAGTGTATAATATAAAATGAAAATACCTGTTAGTTCTAGGAGTCTGTCTGCTAAAGTACTTTTGCCATGATCCACATGTGCAATAATACTAAAATTTCTGATATTTTCAACAGGAAATCTAGACATGTCAAGTTTTTCCTTAAAAAAAAAAAAAAAAAAAAAAGTGAGAAAAATATCACATTTAGAAGTATAAATTTTGTATAGAAGTATACTAATTATTTTAATTTTCCTTAAAAATTTTATTTATGTTGCTTATGTAATTCTTTTGACCATAAAGACATGGATGTCTAAGCTCACACTACAAGGAATATATTAAGAGCACACATCAAACACATCAGTTTAATCATCAAAGGTGCCCATATAGCTAAATAATCCCTTAACATTTCCATCACTTTTAGAGCCGCTCTGGAAGAAACTGAATTTATTTTCATGAACAGAGAACACAAGGTACTCTGACCTGAGAATGCCATGTCCAGCAAAATCTCCTAAGGAAAAGAAATGACAGAAAAACTGAAGAATTAGAGGAAACTGCCCCACATTTTATCAGGAATCAAATCTATTTAAAAATCTATGTTCCAAATAAAGCCTTAAAACTTTTTTTTTTTTTTTTAAGAGACAGAGTCTCACCTTGTCACCCTGAGCAGACTGCCGTGGCGTCACAGCTCACAGCAACCTCTAGCTCTTGGGCCCAAGCGATTCTCCTGCCTTAGCCTCCCTAGCAGCTGGGACTACAGGCGCCCACCACAACGCCCGGCTATTTTTTTGTTGTTGTTGCAGTTTGTCAGGGGCTGGGTTCGAACCCACCACCCTCTGTATATGGGGCTGGTGCCCTACTCACTGAGCCACAGAAGCCTCCCCAAACTTTTAATTTAGATACAATTTGTTACTGTGCAACTTCTCTGGAGAGAAAGAAAGAGGATGATCACTTAAAACTTTTAAACATTTTAAAGTTAAACTCCTGGGTTTTAATGTACACATCTTAACATTTTACTGAAATATCAGTAACTAGTGGAAATTGCTATTCAAGTAAAATATACCAGTTCTTTTGTACTCTAAACATTTCATCCAATCAAATCTATTTCTAAAGTTGCCATACATTGGGAAAATTGTAGCTTTAAAAAAAAAGGATCCTGGGGCAGCACCTGTGGCTCAAAGGAGTAGGGTGCTGGCCCCATATGCTGGAGGTGGCGGGTTCATATCCAGCCCTGGCCAAAAACTGCAAAAAAAAAAAAAAAGAAAGGATCCTTATTTACAAAATATTCATTACAAAATTTTACAAAAGGTGGCCACCACATAAAGAATATTTTGTAAATGTTTTATAAAATTTTAAATAAACATTTTGTCAATACATTTAGCTATAAATTCCCATTTTCCCTATGCATTTTGTAAATACATTTAGATATAAATTCCCATTTCCCAGGGGTGACTTTTGGGACACCCACCAATCCACAAAAAAACAAATTAACAACGGAATAGTTTTCTTTTTATAACTGCCCCAATATAAAGCAGACAATAAAAATATATTTATATCTTAAATATATTCTGCAAAATTAAAAAAAAAAACTAATTTTGATGTCTGTCCTGTAGATGTTCTCATTTTTTTGCCCTTCATTCAATTCTAAAGGTATTCAAAACCGTACCATTTTTAAGAAGTTCGAATTGCAATACAAACGCCTTTTTAAAGCCACAGGTCCATTAAAAAGTTGATTAATTATAATTATTTTTCCACCTGCTTATAGCTTGCATCCAATCACTTCACTTTTATGCCTAAACTATATATTATCTCTTCACCTTTACGTAGTTTTAAGAGTTGCTGAACCCTCGCCTTCTTCAACCGCAAGAACAGTGACTCAACAATTACACAGGTTTCTTCTGGCTGAGGTAAAATAACAAAACAAAGAGAAGCCCTTCTTGCATCCTAAGTATTAATTTAAAAAGTTCCACGCCTTACATCACACAAACCTCTCAAATTAAGTCACTAGATGTTTGATTAGTATCTCCATCAACAAAGAAGGCAGAGTCAACAACTTGCCCAAGTCACGTAGTTAATAAGTTACAGGAAAATGAAGGTTGTATACTAGCAGCTTCCCCGCTAGGCTTTTAGGAAAATTAAATAAATTAATACATGCAAAGCGCTGTGACCAGTCCCTAGTATAACATCAACGAATCGGCTGACAATACCAATGAGAAAGCCCAGGGTCACAGTAGTGAGAGGTGGGGGAATTAGAAAACCAAGCAGGTTCTGCGCTCTCCGATCTGCCTCCCTTTACAGAATAGCAAGATGGATTCATAGTGAGTCCCAGAAAACCTTACGCGTTTCCACGATCACCTGGGCACTCCAAAATTTTAAAACGTCGTTAATGGAGACTAGGAGGCGGTCACCTTGAGGTCTGC
>CAUYPK010081713.1:0-10056 GCA_963574355.1 Loris lydekkerianus
TTGTCCTCTACCTCTAAGATTCTTTCTTCTGCATGCTCTAACCTGTTTCTGATATTTTCCATTGCATCCTTAAGTTCCCTAATTGACTACTTCAGTTCCTTAAGCTCTGCTATATCCTTTCTGTATTCTTCATATCATTCATCTTATTTGATTCTGTTTTTGGATTTCCTTTTGTTTATTTTCCACTTTCTTAGCAGTTTCCTTCATTCTTTCCATCATTTCCTTCATTGTTTTCATCATGTGTATTCTAAATTTCCTTTCTGTCATTCCTAACATTTCTTTATTGGTGGAATCCTCTGGAGAAGCTACCTCATGGCCCTTTGGAGGTGTTGCTCTGGACTGGTTCTTCATGTTGCCTGGAGTTCTCTGCTAATTCTTCCTCATGAGTGATTTCTTTTATCTGTTTCCTTGCCCCAATTTTCCTATCACTTCCTCTTGCTCTTTAAGTTCCCTTGCCTGTGGATTAAAGTTTCAATGAGTCCTTTTGGTACAGGACCAGAAGCATGAGAAAGTTGAAGAGCAAGAAGGGATAAAAGAAAGAAAGAAATAATGAAAAGAAAATAGATAAAGGAGAGGGAGTGGGTAAAATGGAATATTGACAAAAAGAAGAAAGGCACAGAAAGAGGGAGACAGCAATAAAGGCGTACAATAGGGTACTTTGAAACAACCTAAAAAAAAAAAAAAAAAAAAAAAAAAAAACCTCTGGGGGTGCCCAGTTTGGTTGTTACCTTGAGGTCAGCAGCTCTTTGCTAACCTGATCTGACAGAGTACCCCACCTCCACAAAGTAGAGAGGAAAGATAAAAAATGCTACAAATCAAACAAAAACAAGCAAACAGAAAACTTTATGGGATAAAATGGCATGAAAAAACAAATAATAGGGGTAGAAACACTAGCAACAATGAAGTTCTAATTATTGAAACAGGCAGCAATGGGAAATTGTATTTAAACCAGAAAAATGGAGAAAGAAAAGAAAGAAAAACAAAGAAAAGAAAAAAATCTGTACGGAAAAGGTTGAAATTAAAAAACAAAACAACAACATCAACAAAATAAACAAAAAACAAACAAGCAACAACAACAACAACAAAAAAAAAAAACAACCAAAAACAAAGCAGTATATATATCTTGTTGAATATCATCTGGGCAACAAGTGGTCTTCTGGGGTATGAGATGTTAATCACAATGCTGTTACGACTGGAGACCTCCGCTGATTTCTCAAACCCCACAGGGTGGACACCCTAAATCTCTCTTCAGCCCTCTTAAAAGGCACTTTAAACTTCTAAACTTGGCTAAGCAGAATCTTTCCCAGGAAAGTTCTTGTTGCTGGGATCACTGCTGAAGTGGCTATTCACTTACCCAGTGTGCCAAAACTGGTCTCACTCTGCCCCTGAGGGTTAAGGCTGTAGGTGGCTCAGTCCCTGTCTTTAGGCTGCTCAGTCACTAGTTACTAGCTCCCGCCCGATCCTTGCTCCGCAACCCTGAGGGCAGAGCTTGCCAGGGCAGTTCTCTCACAATGGCTCCCTGCAGCCCACAGCCGAACACTATTAGCTCTGTCTGGCTTAATCTGGGGCCCTAGACAATGCCCAGAGTTCTCTGCACTCCTGCTCAAGCTCTCCCCAAGGCAGTTCAACTCAGTTCCAAGTCCAAAAACACCAAAACAGTTCATAGGTAAGGCCTTTCTGGTTTGTAGTCTCACTTCTGCTGTACTTACAGCTGCCAACGGGATTAGACTGACCGAACACACATGACCAGTTGCCAGTTTTCCACTGTTTTTCTCCTCCTCTTGGGGTCCAGAAGTCTCTTGCTGACTCCCTGAATCCTCAAAGGATTGATTATAGGCAGATCCCACCAGCCAGAGATGCCTGGAGTCTTATCTCCCCAGATTCACAGTGCCCAGTTGCAGGGAAGCTGTTACTCAGCTGCCATCTTGCTCTCACTCATAAATGCTTTTTTTTAAGAGGTGAAATCATTTGCTGGTTGTTTATTTTTTGGTACAACCAGAAAATAGTGTGGGATGTTGAATTATGGGAGGCCGACTGTATTGGGTGTAAGCTGAACATTCCACATATGGGGGTTAGTTTTTATATCCTGTAATACAAAGTATACTAAATGGCAATGTAGAGTTCCCATCCTGCATTTAATGTCTTGAACATTTTTAATTACTTCTATTCCTATGTTGTTTTTTAGTAGAATTATTTCCTGAAGAAAACCACTCCTGTGATCATGGCTCTCCGGGTCAGAATTGTGTACACTCTGTAACATCTTTGGTTGTGGTAGTCCTTTTTTCCTAATAACTTTGTTACTGTGCTGCGAAGGGCTGAAAATTTGACTATGTAATATATATGCTAACAAATTGTGAATTGGTGAGACTTACCTAACAGTTTTCCAACATTTGAAGATACTGGTATTTGATATCTTCTTAAGGAAATTTTGCCTCAAAATTTTCACCTGGAAAGTCACTGGAATAACTGTTTAAAAAAGAGTTACAATAGATGGCTTTTTAGATTTTGGGTATGTATGTTAAGAATTGTGTACAAATTGAAATGTCTGTATTGATGTTCAACACAACCAATAAAATCTCAACTACCAAAAAAAGCTGCTGCTTATCTCTTTGCTCAGATTTAGTAAAATTTACTTTATGAATCTGGGAGTTCCTTTGTTAAATGCATATGCAGAGGGTTCCAAAAAATATATACACATTTCAAGAAAGGATAAAACTATATTAAATTTATAATACTCTGGTTATATTTGACTTCTGCAATTACCAGAGGTGCTCAAAGTGACTTGTATTCATCTTTTGTTACATGTATATATTGAATATTATAATTTTAATATAGTTTTGCCTTCCTTAAAATGTGTGTACATATATTGGCACCCTCTGTATACTTAATGTTGCTGTGTTCTCTTGGGGAAATGCTCCCTTTAGCATTATAGAATGACCATCTCTGCCTTTGTTTACTATAGTTGTTTTAAAGTCTATTTTATCTAATATAAGAATGGCTATATCTGCTCCCTTTTGGTTTCCATTGCATGGAACGTTTTTTCCATCCCTTCATCTTGAGACTGTGTGAGTCTTTGTGGGTTAGATGTGTTTCCTGGAGATAAAAAATACTTGGGTTGTTATTTTTCATCTAGTTAGTTAGCCTATTTCTCATGAGAGGATCATTTAGACTATTAATGTTGAATGATAGGATTAATATGTGGGACACTTTTCTGTTCATCATCTTGGGTAGTGCTTTACTGTTTTTTTTTTTTTTTCCTTTTGTGCTATTTGATATGTGCTCTGAGCTTTAGCTTTTGGGTGCTTTTACACTGGTGGTTTCTAATCTATGTATAATGCAGTTCTGAATAGCCTCCAGGGTACACCTGGTCTTGACAAATTCCCACAGTGTTTATTTGCCTAAAATAGTCTTTCTTTCTCATTCATATAGGAAACTTAGTTTTACAGTATACAAAATTGTGGGTTGGTAGTTGTTCTTTGTGAGAAGACTGAAGATGAGGCCCCAATCCCTTCTGACTTGTAAGGTGTCCACTACGAAGTATGCAGTTAAACTTGTGGGTTTTCCTTTATAAGTTACTTGATACTTTTGCCTCATGGCAGATAATAGTTGCTTTGTGTTAACTTTGGCCAGACTGGCAACTGCATATCTTGGTGACTGCCTCTTTTTTATGACTCTCATATGTTTCATTGAGATTCCTGTATCTGGATATGTAAATCTCTAGGAAGACCAAGAACATTTTCCTCAATTATTCCTTAAAGTAGATTTTCCAATCCTTTTCATTTTATGTTTTCTTCTTCTCTCTCCAGGAAGCCTATGTTCTTATATTTGGCCATTTGACATAATTCCATATTTCCCTTAAGCTTTATTCATGCTACTTGAGATTTTGTTCTTTATTTTTGACTTGGTTAGTACAAAACACTTGTCTTCAAGCTCTGAAATTGTTTCTTCTGCTTGGTCCAGTATATTCTCAGCTTTCTATTGTGTTTTACATTTATTTTAATGATTTTTTTATTTTCGAAAGTTCTATTTTGTTTTTCTTTTAATATGTCTATCTCTCTAGTAAACTTTTAATTCATTTCCTGAATTGTTTCTATGGATTCTTTGAGTTCATTTTTCATTTTCTCTTAGATTTAATTGAGCTTCCTTACCTACATCTTGAAATTCTTTATCTGTCATTTCAACATTTTCATTTCAGTTGGGAACCATTGCTAAAGTGTTAGTGTTCCCATTTATGATTATCCATTCAGTGATTTTTTTGTACTTCTGGAGTTTATGTGCCAATTCCTTCTCATCTGGAGCCACTGTTGCTTCTAGGCTTTGGATTTTCTTTTATTTAGATGGGGATCTTTTTCTCCCTCCCTCTTAAGCATGTTTCTGTAGCATTTATTGGATAAGAATTTTTGGCTTTGCTTGTGAGTGCTTTGATGAGGGTCTAGGTTCTGGATGGATACCTTGGCTATGGATATTCTTGGTGTGGTGGTTTTCTAGATTGCTAGTTATTTATAGACCATTGGTGTGAGCTATGTGTGAGAGCAGATTCCCTGTCTCTTGTTGATGAGGGAAGAGGAGATCTTTGAATACTTTCTCTTTTTCAATCCCTGTAGTCTTCTTAACAGCATAAATTATATTGTGATACCCAGTTAAATATCTGACATAGTAGGTGGTGCTTGTGAGTAAGAATCAGCTACACCCTGTATTATTGAGTCAGTAAATTCTGCAAAGGGCTGTATAAATTGTCCTCCTTTCTAGCACTTGCCAGGATGAACCAGTTGCAGAATTGTTTTTTGGGATGTGTGACCAGCTTTGGGTTCTCAGAAGAAACACTTGTATGTCCCAGGTAGTAAGCGGGGCCTTAGAGCTCCTAGGGTATTCCTCATTCTCCACCACAGTAGATGTGGGTAGAGGAGTGATGCTGGGTGGGGCTGGCTCAGACAAGCCTGAATTAATGCACCACAAAAGCGGGCACAAGAGCTATCTCAGCAGGTGTCAAGTGTTCACTCCCAGGCAGCACAGGAAAGACATCAGGGAGGGACTGAAGTGTCTGTGCCAAGCCAGAAAGTTTGCATATGGCAGATGGCCTCTCTGGGACTCAAGGTCTGACTATCAAGAGTAGGTTTCACTTTTCTCCCTCCTTTCCTATCCTGAGGTCTCCTTCTGTTTTCTGGTCACATGCAGAAGCTCAAACTACCTGAGCTCACCACAATGGCACTGCAGGCTGGGAGTGTCCCTGTCCAAGATTCTACTCCATGCTGAAAATGCAGCTTTCCTGAGGGGGAATGAGGTGCTCTGCAAGTGCACCGCAGCTTGGCCCACACTGCACTCTCCTCTCAGTTTTGCCCATGCAGGCTCCCACACCTCCTGAAATTAGTTCACAAATCTCCCCTCCATGCCTCCAAGCAACACAATTGAGTCCTGAGGGTATGGGTCTGGCCTTACCCTAGGTCTCCCAAATTCAATCCCTGACCAGGCCTAGAAGAAGTGTGCTGGTTCCAAGTTGCACAGAGTCTCAAGCAGGTTTGATGTCCCACTTCTTTGGGGTGTGCTTTGCTTTGATGGAATAGCCAGGTGAGCAGCACCAGAGAGGGTCAGTGGGCAGAGAATTCACAATCTGAGCACCACTTGGTCTGCTGTATGTCTTTAAGAAGAAAGGTGTGAGTCCCACCCCCTAAATACATTTCTTTAAGCATGTATTTGAATGCACAGACTGAAAAAGCCACATCTTTTACACGTTAAATAATTACATTTATCTGGGTCTGCTTGTGAGCTTTTAATAATCTTCCTTTAACCTCTATGCCAACCAGTCTGCTCCAAACAATGATAAAATTGTGGCACCCCTTAAAAATTACATTACCTGGCAATGCACTCCCACCTCTGTGGCTTTCCTTTTGGATGGCTAGGAGGAGTAATAATAATCATGATGAATGATGTAAACATGTTTTCAGCAGTAGAAGTTGCTAGACATTTCTCTGAGTGCTTTAAATGTCATGATCAATTTCATCTTCACTGCAACCTTAAGGAGAATGGGTACCATCCCAATTCTCATTTAGCATAAGAGGAAAGCTGAGACTCAAAGGAAAAAAATTGCTTACTCAAGATTATGCACTCCTCAACTAAAGACGCCTACACTCAAATCCATAGGTATTTCATCCCAAACACCCATGCCCCTAACCACTATTTCTGCATTAAGTATTCTAAGAGGCCAGCACAGGAGAAGCAGTTCATCCAAAGTATTGTGGTTCAGCATGGACACCAGTATTGCTTTGTTCCCATTTGTGTCTTTCCTTTCACTTAGTTGAAACCTTTTCTAGTATCAAACTAGAAGGAAAGTAACAGGACAAGATACTACCTGAAATAAAAGCAAGTTATTTTATTTTCTTTCCCAAAATTCCTCAGGTAATTCATCTCACAACACAGAAATGACACCAAAGTTCATGCATTAGGTAAATATTTGTATAGTTCTCTTTTGTGGCTACATTTCTGGATATTTTCTACGATAGAAATGCTTTTTGTTTATTTAAAAGACATCTCTTTCATAAGAGATAAGCTGGCCATTACTAGTGTTTGTCCAAGTACTGCAATGTGCCAGACATTTTTATAAGTTTCCTCCTTTTTTGCCTACCAGAACTCTCAAAGGAAGGTATCCTTCCATTATTCCTATTTTACAGATGATCAAGGATAGACCCACAGAACATTATACTTTTTCAGGAACACACATCTAATCAGGAGCAGGAATGGGCTCCTCTCTCTTTCCTTACCCACAATATACCCATCATCTTCCCTTTTAGATGATAGGCTTCCAAAGCTTAATGATTCATTGTTTTAAACTCTCCTAAAATTGTGTGCACATTGGTACTCCTTCAACATGACGTTCATTACAGAGATGGAGTCTTCTGCCAGGAGCCCTAGATGAAGAAATACCATGGATTAGCTGACCCTGAGGTGTTAAAAAGCCAGGTATTATGTGAAAACAGAATTGTTCTTTATAGAATATGACCTGCAAAAAGATTATTGACATTTACACAAGGACTTTAATTAATAGGTATTTTACACTTTATCTAATTTAATCCTTATAGCTCTTCATGTTACTGCTCATTGTTGACATTATTGAGATCAGGGTATAGGAGTTATGAGAAGATAAATAATTTTCCCCAGAGAAAGAAACTTGTGATGATTTAATGCCCAGAAATTTAAAACCTCTAGTTGTACAGAGTGCCATTACATTACTGCTCTGTATCTTGGAAGTCAATAAACTTAAGTGTATTGATTATGGTTTCTTTTTTAGCAGTGAACTTTACTGATATTCATTCATATTCTCTCTCTCTCTCTCTCTCTCTCTCTCTCTCTCTTTCTCTCTCTCTCTTTCTCTCTCTCTCTCTCTCTTTCTCTCCCCCTTCACTTTATAATGATAATCTGGTCAAGAACAGACTGCATATATGATAGTGTCCCCATAAGATTATAATCAAGATGTACTATACAGATATACCATTTTTATCTCTTATGTCATATTTTTACTGTACCTTTTCTATGTTTAGATATCTTTAGAGACATAAATATTAATCATTGTACTACAATTGCCTACAATATTCAGTATAGTTGCATACTATAAAGATTTGTAGCCCAAGAGAAACTATACCATATAGCCTAGGTGTGGATAGACTATACCATCTAGGTTTGTGTTAGTATACTTTGATGTTTGCACAATGACAAAATAACCTAATGACTCATTTCTAAGAATGTATCCTCTTGGGTTCTAAGAATGTATCCTCTTGGGTGATAAACGACTGCATACATTCAAATACCATTGGTAGTGCAAACCTTAAAATACCAAGTATATAAAAAGCTAGGAGAAAATATTTGCAACCTGTATTGTAGGCATGGAGTTAATATCTTTGATCTCTCAATCAACAGAGAAATGGGCAAAAGATTATAACACAGAATGCCCATAAAAAGTATAGATACTCAATGAAACATTTGAAAACATACCCAACAATATAAGTGATGAAATGCCAAACAAGTTCTCATACTGCATGAAACAGGTAAATATAAACACAGTATAAAGAAGGTGATCACAAGTTTGTAAAAGAATATACTTAATATTTGGATAAATATGTGTGCATTTTTAAAGATATTGTCATAGTCTATTTATGTTCCTGTAAAGGAATACCTGAGACTCAGGTAGGTTTATTTGGCCCTGAGAAAAGGTTTATTTGGCTCATTGTTCTTCAGGCTGTCCAAAAAGCATGGTGTCAGTATCTGGATCTAGTTAAGGCCTCAGTCTGCTTCCACTCATGGTAGAAGGGAAGGGAAGCTAGCATGTGTGGAGATCACAAGATTTCTGAAGAACATATATTTTTACAAGAACAGATGTCATATTTTAAATTAAAAACAAGCCCACAGAAACATATCTAGAGAATATTCACAAATCAATTGTCCTGTGACAAGACATAGTAGGAGGGGAGATACAAGATAATGCCTCTAGGAAATGCATATTTCTTCAGTGTTTTCTAGGGCCAGCAAAACAGACAGTACACTAATTTTTAATTGGAAAGATAGGATAAAATTATAACAGCATTTGATATACTTAGTTGTGCTTTGATTTACAAAAATAATGGTGAAAGATATAATTTGGGACATTAAAAGATGTTAAATGATATTGTAATATAAAAAGGTTACATACAGCTGAATGCTTTTAACCACACGCACATATCCATTCAACTGTTTATTATATATATATATATATATTTTGAGACAGAGTCTCACTTTGTCTCAAAGTGAGTGCTGGGGTGTCATAATTCACAGCAACCTCAAAGTCTTGGGCTCAAGTGATTCTCTTGCCTCAGTCTCCCTGGTAGCTGAGACTACAGGCCACAATGCCCAAACGTTTTTAGATACAGGGTCTTGCTTTTGTTCAGGTTGGTCTTGAACTCTTGAGCTCAGGCAATCCACCTCCAGCCTCCCAGAGTGCTAAGATTACAGGCATGAACAGCTGCCAGCCTAACTGTGTTTAATTTCAGAAAGGGATCAGAGGAAACATTCTTCCACATGAGTTAATGCTCATGGGCTCTGTCTACAGAAGTTTAATGCTTCCTTGCCATATAACTTTCACAAATGTGCCCTTCTTTCTCTCCCTCCTTCCAAGGGCTCTTGCTAGAAAGTGAAGGCCAAGCTGCAATTCTGGATCAGGTCAGCAGATGGCACTGACCTCCAATTTCAAGTTTATTTTTCAATGAAAAAATATTCATTTGGGAAGTGAATAAATATTACTTTGAGTGGAGGTTATGAGAAGTATGTGAATAGGATCATGATTAATTCCTTAACTCATCAATTAACACTTTAATTTATTACTTTTTTTAAAATTTTGTAGAGTATGGTTCTCAAACTTCAGTTTGCATCAGCATCATCTGGGAGGCTTGCTAAAGGATTGCTAGAACCAACTTCAAGATTTTCTGATACAGTAGGTATGCTAAGAATTAGCAATTTCTAGAAAGTTCCCAGGTGATACTGGTCTGGGGACCACACTTGGAGGACCACCAATGTAGATTATAGAAACAAAAAAGAACAAAACAAAACAGTACTTACTTACACTTTACAGATTACCTAGAGAATCACATTGTGCTCAGAGTGCTAGCAGAGGTATGTAGTTTGATGTCAAGGCAACAATGTTATAGTATACAGTGGGACCACAGACTCAAGCAGAGGATGCCACAATGTCTCAAGCAGAGGATGCCACTTCTAAAGCAGTGTTTTCAACCTTTTTAATCTCATGGCACATTTGAACTTATAAAACTTCTGGAGCACACTTAAATTATATTAATCAAAAAATAATATGCTGACTGTGCTTTGAACTTCTTTTTTTTTTTTTTATTAAAGATAAAAATATGCACCATAGATGTGGCCCAACCCCTTACCCTCCCTCCACCCAAACCTCCCCCCTCCCTTCCCCTTCCTTGGTCCTTTCCCCAAAGTCTTGTGGTATAGTTGGGTTATAGCCTTCATGTGAAAGCTATAGTTTAGCTTCATAGTAGGGCTGAGTATATTGGATAGTTTTTCTTCCAT
>CAUYPK010081715.1:0-48368 GCA_963574355.1 Loris lydekkerianus
CCTGCTGCTGGGGGGTGGCTGGTGGGGGCCCTGCTGCTGCGAGGTGGCAGGTAGGGGCCCTGCTCCTGGGGGGTGGCTGGTGGGGGACCCTGCTGCTGCAAGGTGGGAGGTAGGGGCCCTGCTGCTGGGGATGGCTGGTGGGGGGCCCTGCTGCTGGGAGGTGGCTGGTGGGGGGTCCTGCTGCTGGGGGGTGGCTAGTGGGGGCCCTGCTGTTGGGGGTTCCTGCTGCTGGGGGGCTGTTCAGGGGCCCTGCTTTGAGCCTACAGAGCTGGAACCTCACGGCCTTCTCCAGGGCCAGGCACCGGGCTAGGACTGTCCGCTGGGCACGGCCCAGACAACTTGTTTGGCCGAGGTGCTAACTCCCCCAAAGGCTCCACACAGAGCACCAAGCCCAGCCTGGGGCCCCAGGGAAGTGAGCGCCTGCGTCTGAGGAGGCCGGAGCGGTGCGCCTCGTAGGCCTTCTGTTTTCAATATATGCTGCTTCTCAGAAATCTTCGTGGTTTTGCCAGTCAGCCCTTGATCATCGGGACAATGCTACTTCGAGTAAAGGAGAACGGAGGCCTCTGTCCTGAGTCAGCTCTCGCAACTTAAGCAACAGGGACTCCAGTCGTCTGGCCCAGCACACCCAACAAAACCAGCCACGTCGTCTTCATCCTCTGCGCCCAGTGACCCAGCGAGAAGCAGCTTAGGAGGTGACACTTCTCAGACTACAATTTTCCTGCTTTGGAGGTTTGTCAGTAGGCTGACAACGTGCCAGCTGGTTCCACGGTGAGCGACGGTCTCCAACTCCTGAGCTGTGTCCCCAGGGCCTCTGGCTCCCAGGTGGGGCCTGGCATTGCCCGGGAGGGCGCACTTCTCAACACCCAGGTTTCTAACAGGTGGAATCAGGCAGTTCCCTCCCCGGCAGGGGTGGGGAGGTTGGGGGGTGTGACAGCCAGGGCCACCCTTGCGCCAGCTCCCAGCGAGCAGGGGCTGCTCCTTCCCATCTCTCGGGCCAAAAGCGGACGCTCCCTGTCAACACCTCTGCAGTTTCCTGTGTGTGCTCACGGGCGCAGGAATAGTCTAGGCAGCACAGCGTGGGCTGGAAAATTATTTGAAACAACACAAATGCCTGTCACTCAGGGACTATTAATATTTACATCAAGTGTGTTACATGCACATATAGTCGCTTATAAAAAAAGAGGTAGTTGGACATACAGTAATGAGAAAAGGCTTTTGAGACACATTGGAAGAAATATAACTAAAGTGGAGAACAAAGTTTTCAGCAAGTGACCGTCTGTGTGGAGGACCCCAAAGGATAAAAACAGGAGGTTAGGTAGGAGGGAAAGAAAGATCTACTTTCAGTACAGTTTGCCTTTTGAATACTAAGGAACACACACTATAAGTCACACACACATCCATCTACTACTGATAACAGTGAATTAAACCATCAAACATCACCTAAAACACGTAATTCTACAAAGTCACATCAGTGAAATGGCTTGAATTTAAAGAAGTCAAAACTCCTGCCTAATCACTAAAATAAATATCATCACAAGATAAAATAATAAACTGAGATCCTGAAATTTCTAATAATTCAAACAGCATTTTGCAAGTTCTTCATTCTTTGTTTTGAATTTCTACAGCACAAGCAAATGCCTTTTCCATCAGAATGGGTGATAGACTCACAGCTCATTGGAATTACAGTCTCCAAAGCCCCCTTGCTACTGACACTCAGGCCGCTAGGGGCTAAGAGAACTGGTATAATACACTCATATTCTACTTCTTAGACACATTTTCAGATTTAATTAATGTTGAAAACGAGCCTTGAATTTTTGTATTAAGCAGCTTTTCTGAAGTGCGAGGAGTTATTAAGATTTGCTTTAAAATCAGTAAATACCTAAGAAAATTAGCATTTATATGACATTTGGTGCCATTAGGGATATTTGTAATTATCAGCCTCATAATCTCTTCAAAATACATTTCTAATTCCAATTGCAGAGAATATTTGTAGGATGAGTTGATTAAAATAGGAAAGTAAACAAGTGCTACGTGACCACTTATACATACAACTTAATTTATTTAAACATGGATAATTCTTGAAGGATATACATACAAAAATTGCTGCCTATTTAATTTGGTCTTTGTTTCATACTTTATGGGATATATTAATTTTATATTTCTATGGATATTTCATTCAGTTGCTTATTTATTAATATTATGATCTCAGTTGTTCAAAGAAGTATAATATGAATTTTGTTTCATATATTAATGAATCTTGAATTGTCATATATTAATGAATCTTTCTTAACCCAAGTTCACAAAGATGGTCTTCTATGTTTTCTCATAGGCTTTATATTTACACTATGATTTCTTTAATTTTTTAATACAATGTAAGATTTAGGTTCATCTTTTTTTGCACAGCAACATCTTATGATTTTAATATGTTTGTTGAGAATTGTTCTAGAATTATAATTGTTGCTGCCCAACCAGGGTCCCTTTCCCTCTGCCCCCGAGGCAGCCAATACTTGGAGACAACAGGTTTATGACAGAGAGTTTATTCTGCAGAGTGCTAAGGACAGAGACAAGAGGAATTTCTCAGATCTGCCTCTCTGAGAATTTGGGAGGCAGGGTTTTTAAGGATAGTTTGGCAGGCAAAGGATTGGGCAATTAGGTTTGCTAAGTGGCTGAGTTCGGTAGAACTATCAGTCTGGGAATGGGCTGCCTGCTCAGTGGGTCAGCTAGTTCATTGGAACGCAACTCTGGAAGATCATCTCAAAAACTACCTTTCGGTTCCAAAGCGTGATGTTATCTATGGAGAAAGCTAAGAATCTTTGTGGCCTCCAGCTATGAGATTCCATAGTGGCAATTACAGAGAAGTGAACAAGGGGGCAGTGGCTAATTATTTTTCTTTTTAGCTGGGACTTTGCTTTATTTATTTTTAACCAGGCCCTTCCCACACAGTCTTGCCTTGCACCCCCTTTTCTAAATCTGTAAGGTGGTTTCAGAATTGTTTGGGGTCCCCTTCTGAAAATTAATTGAACCTACCTGTGTTGGTTATTCTTGAATTCTGTGGTATTCCTGTTGAATGATTAGTCTGTATTGTTCCATACCTCATTACCTTTATTACTGTAGATAACTATTAATAATAAGTCTGTAAATACCCCAATTAGCATAATTTTATCAATTTTCTTATTTTTCACTCAAATTTGTTAAGGGCACTTTAGGTCCTCTGCATTTCCACATACATTTTTTTCCCCCGTAGTTTTTTTTTTTTTTTTTTGGCTGGGCCGGTTTGAACCCTTCACCTCCTGGATATGGGGCCGGCGCCCTACTCCTTTAAGCCACAGACGCCGCCCCTCCATATACATTTTTGAGTTAACTTTTCAGCCTCTGTAAAACATGCTTATCCACATTTTAAGTTTGTCTGTGGCCTTGAATATACGCTTCTGAATTGGAGAGAAGTGACATCTTAATATTGGGTCTTTTCATACTGTATGAAAGACACTTCTCCATCTACTTAGCTATCCTTAACTTTCTCTTATCAGTGTTCTAAATTTGTAAGCCCATAGATATTTCACTTTTGTCATATTTAGTCTAAGTAAATTTTTGATATATTATAATTAGTATTATTTTAAAATTTTATTTCTAATATTTTCTTGATAATGTATAGAAATATAATTGAGTTTTTTACCTTGTTCTCCTTAATTGCACTTAGTTTCAGCAGTAATTTTGTAGATCCCTAAAATGTGCCTTTCTGTTGTTGATTCCCAATTTCATAGCATTGTTGTCAAAGAACATACTTTATATAACTTTACTCTTTTTAAAATTATTAAAGTTTGTTTTATGGCCAAGAATATTGTATTTCTTGGTAGAAGTTCTTATGCATTTGAAAGAATATGCATTTTTGTTAATGTTGGATGCACTGTTCATAAACAAAAATTAATTCAAGCTAGCAAATAATGTCGTTCACTTCTACATCATTGATTTTCTGTTTTCTTGCAATCATTGAAAAAGATTTTTGAACTGTCTGCCTATGTAGTATAATTGAGGATTGGTTTTGGAATGCTATTCGATTTTGCTTCATGATTTTTAAAGCACTGGTCCTGGGAGCATAGATATTATATTTCCTTCTTCATTATGAAATGATAACCACTATATCTAGTGAGATATATATATATATATATATATATATATCTGAAATCAGCTTTGTTTAATCTTGTTGACAGAAAACAAACCATACTTTGTAAAATAACTGCAAGAGATTTATTCTGAGCCAAATTTGAGGACCATGACCCAGACCCACACCCAAGAGCCTTGAGCAAGTGGACTCGTGGTGGTGGGGTTACATTTTGGTTTTATACATTTTAGAGAGACAGGAATTACAGGTAAGGTCGTAAATCAATATGTGGAAAACATACATTGTTTTGGACCAAAAAGGTGAGACATCTGGAGTTGGGAGCTCACAGATTATAGGTAGTTTTAGATATTCTTTAGCTGGCAATTGACTGAAAGAGCTAGGCTCTAATAGAGGGGTCAGAGTAAAGGAATGCTGAAGACCCTTAAGGGTCTGTTAATCAGAGACAAATCACAGGACATATGTCCAGACCCAAGCGGTGTGTTGTGTATACTGAGGTCCTGCAGTGTGTCTGGCTTAGTCCTGGGTTTGTTAATGAGTCCCAAAGGACATCTCTAAGAAAGGGAGGGGGCATGTGAGGCAGGTCTGATCTTTCTCATGACTTGCAACTCAGGTTTAGGGATCCCTTGGGCCAAGAGGGGCCCTGCAGTCAGCCGTGTAGCGGGAAACTTAAGATTTTATTTTAGTTCACAGTATTAATATAGGCCCTCCATCTTTATTCTGATCAGTGTTATCATAGTCTATTTTCTTTCCTTCAGTTTAACCTAGATTTCCTTTAACATTTATAAAGGGTTTCATGTATTGGGTCTTGTTTTTATCTAATTTGATAATCTCTGTTTTTTAATTTGCATATTTATGTTTCACATTTCATACTATTATTGAACCTCAGAGTTTAAATCACTTTCTTTTCTCTTCTTTTTATATATAGTTATTTTTTTCTATTTCTTATTTGTTAATTTCTTTCCTTCTTTCTTTTGAATTAAGGACATTTTATCTATCCCTTGTATTTCCTGTCATTGGCTTATTTGCAACAACCTTTTCTGTTTTATTTTAATGGATTTTTAGAATTTACCTTTAACAAATTTAACTTATTATCCTCGATGCTCAAGTGACATTATATTACTTTATATAGTGTACAGGATAGTTTATAAAAGGAGACTTCCCCTTCTCTCTTGCCCTTGTGTCTTTATCATGGATTTTACTGTATTTTACTGCTACTTGTATTATAAAGCCCACATTACAAAGTTATTGTATTTTGCTTTAAAATTTTTCATCTTTTAAAGGTGCACAAATATTGACTTTTACTCCAGTAATTATCATTTCTATTGCTCAACATTCCTTTGGGTATAAACAGATTTCCATATGTTTCCATTTATTTTTTATACTTACCCTAATGCAAGCTAATGAATTCTTTCAGATTTTGCATGCTTGCAAAAGTCATTATTTCAAGTTTACTTTTCAAAGATTGTTTTAGGTATTGAATTCCAAGTTGACTGTTTTATTTTTTATTTTTTTCCTATTATTACTTTAATGATATTCCTTCAACACCTTATGGCTGAAATTCTTTTTGATGATAAGTCAGTTGATGTTATTCTTCTTAATCCTTCTGCATATAATATCTTTTTTTTAGGCTATTTTAAGATTTATATTTATCCTGATTTTAAAGCAATGTAATTTTATTTGCTTTGATGTATTTTTTCTCCATGTTTCTTGTGCTTATGCTGTAGTGAACTTCTTGGACTTGTGGGTTTATAACTTTCATCAGATGTGGAAAAGTATTGGTGGCTGTTTTCAAATCCCTTTTTCATCTCTCTTTTCTTTCTACTTTCTGGAATTTCCATTTGCACAGATGTTATTATGCTTTTTCTTATCTTCAAGCATATTAATGTTCTTTGTTTTGTTTGTTCTTTACAATTTTTCTCTAATTTTGGTTTATTGGTTGTTTCAGGCAGGAAGGTAAATCCAATCCCTGTCACTTCATCTTGATCAGAACCAAGAGTCTTGATATTGTGCTAATTAATTCTGATACTCTTGTATTTTCCATTTTAGAAGTAATTTTAGGATGATAATGAAGGCCAAAATATCTTCTATGTGGTATGAAGTCCATCTAAAATGGAGATCAGTGAACTATTGCTCATAGACTAAATCCAGCCTGTGACTTATTTTTTTTGTATAAAGCGTGATCCAAGAATGATGCTTACAGCTTAAAAAATTGTTTTACAAAACAAATTAAAGAAAGATAACACAGAAAACTTTTAAATAGAGGCTGACATTGCCCACAAAGCATAAATTGTTTACTATTTGGTCATTTTCAGGAAAAACTCATATCTATAGATTTGAAAATCTTTAAATCTAAAAATGACTTAGAGACTCTCACAAGAGGATCTCCTGTGTTCAATTTCAGATCATACGTTTTCTGTTTGCTACATGCCTCAGTGTATGCCGCACCAACTACCTCATCTGGAAACAAAGAATGACTAATAATAATTTCCTAGGACTTGCAAATATTAACAGTGGTTCTCAACCTTCCTAATGCCTTCTAATGCTGTGACCCCTTAATACAGTTCCTCTAGCTGTGGTGACCCCCAACCATAAAATTATTTTTGTTGCTACTTCGTAACTGTAATTTTGCTACTGTTATGGATCATAGGGTAAATATCTGATATGCAGGATGTATTTTAATTATTACAAAGGGGTCGTGACCCACAGGTTGAGAACCACTGAAGTAGAATAATCAGATAATACTGAATATCATCTGTTGCATTATAAAAGTTCAATATTATTAAATATTTGGAATTATCAGTATTTGAACAGTTTTATAATGGTTACAAAGCCAAGAATACTACACAACATTTGACATTTGTATGAAAATTCCCTTATCATCTTGTGGTAGCCATGCGCTTCCAGTAACATATACTAATAGTTCAATTAAACATTTTAGGTACTCTTTACCTTGTTTTAGCTTACGAGGATGAATGTCTTTATAAATTCATATGTTTGATTCAGATCCTTTACATTTCTTGAAAAACTTGTGAAATGTTTTATAACTTAATAGGTTCCTATTAATAGTGACGGTCTGCAAGGTTGCTTGGTTGCTCCATAAAAATGATGCTGTCTTACAATGGATGCATTTACCAGAACTATGACAATAACGGTAAGAGGAAATAATCCTCCTTAAAAGTTCTTACACTTGAATTCCAAATCCAAATCAGCCATAGGAAAATACTCAGCATGCCACCCCAACTTTGATGTTTGTTACTATTACTGCAGTAACTTACATTCTTATTGCTATTCAGTGTGAACATACATTTGGATTTTTTAAAATTTATTTAAATTTTTTGTCACTACATCGTGTAATTCACAGTTCAATATATTTTTATTACCAAAATCCCCCTTTTTGTTGCTACCTACCAAATTAATCCCTCAACCCACTACTAAGACGTGAAAAGCAGTTTTAAAAACTTGTGTTAAACTATTTCAATTAACTCACTTGGATTCTCTAATGACGAGAAGTTTTCATTGCTCCTTTTTTACATTACCATTAGCTGATAAAATACACACATGCGCACGCACTAACATACACACACACACACACAAATATCAACAATGGTACTTGATATCACAATTAGTGGGGTTTGTGTTCAAATGATAAATAAAACATTAGCTCCATGAAGAAAACACTCCTTGGTAGATTTCTGGTGTGCAACGGATTTTGGTTAAATAAATAAACCTAATAATAGAACCATACATCTTTTGTATTTCACACATGGTATATTGCCTGTCTCTCTCTCTCTCTCTCTCTCTTCTACAATATTATATAATTCAAGGATTCTATTTTTATACATGCCTCTCTTATATTACCAGAGAGTGTGCCTTATGTAACCTTAATTTGTGAAAATTCCCCAGGCCTGGAAGATAAGTATACAAAAAGAAACAAAGAGACAGCCTATTCCTGAAACTTACCCTCTCATATTTAGGAAACTTGAAGGGAGAAGCTAATTAAGGTAACAAAATACAAAGATTTATTCAAAATAATTATGTAAATTTTTAAACAATATTGTAACAAAAATAACAAGAACAATTTTATTCTCTATTCAAAATTTTCTCATGTCTGTTTAATACTGTGAATTGAAGAAAATACTGCTTCTCGTATTTTGGGCTATTAACCTGCTTTGAGGCTGATCACGTGTCACCTCCATTGTGTGTGAGAGGTTTAACAAACTGGCTGGAAACATAAGAAAGAAAAATGAACCTGGAAATGTTATGTAGCATACATATTTTGTCTTCTAATTTAGCTTCCACATCATACTTACAATCAGAGTTGGCAGTTCTGTTTTATCTGATTTATTTTGTGTGGTAAGTAAGTCAGATATAAAGGAATATATAAAGTATATGTGCACAGAATAAAAATTTAGTTATCACAATGATAAATGATGTAAACAAATTTTAGCAAGACTGAGTAAATGCCAGTGTTTACAGATAGGATAATTCTCTTACATTTCAGCAGGAAAGTGTCTTAGGAGTGGTAAGGAGATTTTATCTTATAATATCTTCTGCTCTTTCCCACTAAACTCATTATCCAACATACAAAGATAACAATAAGAAGGTGCAGATTTGAATGCCAGACTCTGTCCTTCCCCCCTTCCCATTCCCCAAATCCATTCAATAGATCACCAGGTAGACTGATGGGTGCCCAGCCGCTCTGGTGACTGATGTCATCCAGGAATATGCTCCCTCGGAGAAAAGTAATGAGTCATTTTAGGAGTATAGCTAGCATAAGTATAAAGACATTATATGAAATAAACTCCTTCACATGAAGCAGAATGGCAGAAATGAGGACTGTATAAACAAGCTGAGAAGTTAGGCAGAGGCACTCACTAAAAGATATCAGGGACTTTGAGGGAGAAGGAGGCCAGACAGAAATCTCCAGCAGCTGTCTCTCCAGAGGCACACCAAATGCAGCAATGAGCCATGCAAGCAAGCACCTTCAGAAGAACCAAAAAACAGGTAATTAATCATACTGTGTGGTATAAACAATGCATCAAGGAAAGAGGCACTGAAGGGGCAGAAGAGACAGTCCTGCCCTGCCTGGGCTACCACCCCTCCCTCACCCCTAGCAGGACTCTGCCAGAATCTATCTGCCTGGGGCAGGGAGAGAGAAGTGATTGTGGGGATTTGAATGGAAACTCAGGGCCACCCTGGCACAGAGGAACACAGTACAGGGCAGAATTTTGCTGATGTCTGTGGAGGGAACATTTTGATCAGCCCAGCCAGAGAGAAATCTTCTACCCAAAGCCCCACTCACTCCACCGCTAGCAAAGAACAGCATGAGGCCTGGATTAAATTCATAAGGTAATCAGGTGACAGGGATGTTTTCCTTGGGCATTTCCGTGGTTGAACTATCTTAGAGCCACTGGACGTGGGCTTCACCTGACCCAGTGAGACACCAACTAAATGGAGCATGGCTTAGAGTCAGTCTTCTTCTTTTTGGGGAAGGGAAACGGAAAAAATCAGAAGACTTTATTTTTCAACCTGGAAATGAGATCAGCTGCAGGAAAATAAAATATCAAGCAGATTCCTGAGACCCTGAGTTTAGGCCTTAGCTCCTAGAAGGCATTTTGGACCCACCTTGGGCCAGAGGAAAACATAGTGCCTTGAAGGGAAGGATGGGACCTATTCCTAAAGGAATTCAAACCCACTGACTAAAGAGCCCTTGGGATTTTAATAAACATCAGAGGTAGCCAGATAACAGTCACTGGGGGCTTTGGTGAGACTGGGCTGGCTGCATGTGTGACCTGGAGCTGGTGGCCATGAATGAGTGTTCATGTCACTCCTCCCTCAGCTCTAACAGCCCAGCATAGAGAGTGAGGGAAAAGAGTGAGAGACTTTTCCTGGAACTCCAAGGAACTCTATTTTATCTTACTGAAGTTTGTCCAGGTGTACATCAGGAGTCTACAAGAGTCGCAGCATTGCAGGGCTTGGGGCACTATCACTTCTATAGTGGCCAATCAATATACTAAATTGCCTTTGAGTATCTGGAAAGCCTTCTCAAGAAGGATGAGTTCAAGCAAGCCCAGACTGTGAAGATAAATATAAGTAACTCTTCAATGCCCAGACATTAATGAACATCCACAAGCACCAAGAATGTCCAGGAAGACACAACCTTACCAAACGAACTAATGGGGTGCTAGTGACCAATCATGGAGCGATTGCTGGAGGTCACTTTTCAGATAAAGAATTCAAACTAACTGCTGTGAAGAAGCTCAATGGACTTCAAGGAAACACAGAAAAAAAATTCAGAAGGCTGTCAGGGAAATTTAACAAAGAGTTTGAAATAATAAAATAAAATCAAACAGAAATTCTAGAGCTTAAAAAGAATTCAAATGACAAACTGATAAATGCATAAGAGTCCCTCAAGAACAGAAATGACCAAGCAGAAGAAAGAATTAGTGAGCTTGCTGACAGGCGATTTGAAAATATACAATCAGAAGAGTCAAAAGAGAAAAGGAACAAATAACAATGAAGCATACTTACAAGATCCAGAAAATATCCTCAAAATTGCAGATCTAAGAGTTATTGACTTTAAAGAGGAGGTAGAGAGAGATTGGGATAGAAAGTTTATTCAAAAAATAGTAACAGAGAAATTTTAAAAACTTGGAGAAAGACATCCATGTTCAGGTACAAGAAGATCATGGAACACCAAGATGATGTAACTCAAGGAAGGCTACCTGAAGGCATTTAATAATCCAACGCTCAAAACCTCCAATACATCTGGCAGCAGACTTCTCAGTGGAAAGGGTACAAGCCAGGAGAGGGTGGCATGAAATATTCAAAGTGCTGAAGGAAAAAACTGTGACCTTAGATTATTATATTGTGAAAAAATATCCTTCAAACATGAAGGCAAAATAGAGACTTTCCCAGGCAAACAAAACCTGAGATAGTTCATCAACACCAGACCTGTTGTATAAGAAATTCTGAAAGGAGTTCTTCCATATGAAAGAAGGAACATTCATGAGAATCATCTGAAGGTGAACAGCTCACTGGTAACAGGAAGGACACAAATACAGAATGCTTTATGGCTGTAATTACTATGTATAAACAATTTATATCTTGAGTAGGAAGACTTAAAGACAAACCTATCAAAAAATTAACAACAAATGTTAAGAGATAGATGGTGTAAAAAGATATGAATGAAAACAGCAGTTAAAAAGCAAAGTGAGGGGATAAAGGATAGAACTTTTGTAAGATTTCTCTTTGTTTATTTGTTTATTTGTTTATTTGTAAGCAGAGATGTAGTATTTTTAACATAATTGGTTCCAAAATTTTTTGTAAGCGTCATAGTAACCTCAAATCAAAAAACTTGCAACATACTCAAAAAATAAGCAAGAAATAAAAACACACTATCAGAGAAAATCATTTTTAATAAAGGAAGTCAAGAAGGAAGTACGAGAAGACTACCAAGCAATCAGAAATCAAATGACAACAGGGAAGAATTAAGTTTGTAACTATTATTAGTAACATTGACTGTGAATGGACTAAGATTTCCGATCAAAAGTGGGGTGGCTGAATGGGGAAAGACAAAAAACAACAACAACACTATGTGTTGTCTGCAAGAAGCCCACTTCTCTTGTAAATATACACATAGAAAATAATAAGATGGAAAAAGATATTCCATGTAAATGGAAACCAAAACAAGAGCAGGAATGTGATTACAGAGAAATTCCAGATAAAATAGATTTTAAGGTAAAAACTGTCAAAAGATACAATGAATTCATTACATAATTATAAAGGGGTCAATTCAGCAAAAGAATATAACAATTCTAAATATATATGCACCTAACACTACAGCATCCAGATAAAGTGAGACTCTGTCTCTAAAAAAAGAAAGAAAAACTGAGGAAAGAGGATCCTTGAGCCTGAGTTGGAGGTTGCTGTGAACTATGACGCCAGGGCCCTGTAGCCAGGGTGACAGGTTGAGACTCTGTCTTAAAAACAAAACAATGTGCGTTAGTGAGGTGCAGCTTGACCCCAGTACAATGCAGCTAATTTCCGGTCAAGAGGCCAGGTGGTGTCCTCAGGAACGTTGTCACACGGGACACTTGCCGTTGGTGTCTGTGGCAGGAGTGTTAACACTGAGAGGCGGCACCAGGCTGGGTCACACACTGCTCCATCCTGGGGCTCAGTCCTTGTGCCCACTGTGACAGCTCTGGGAAGGGGGACAACAAAGGCTGACTCAGCCCAATGGGCCTGGCTTTTTATCCATGTGGGTGTTCAGGGCCTCTTCCATAGTAGATGCCTCTGGGGGGACATCAGGGTATGCAAGTGCTTTCACACTGGGTGACCCACTTTTACACCCCAGACCCTATTCTCTCTATCTTAGCAGTTTTTCTCCCAGGCACCTAAACAGACAGCCCAGAAGTCTCCATGGAGTCTGAGGTCTCCCCTGCAGCCTCTTTTCCTTCTATGAAAATGGGCGACCTGGTCCTCCACTCAGAACTCTGCCCCAGGAAGACTCCCCCTTTCTTCTCCCAGGTCATCTCAGCCTGCGTCTGCAGCATAGCCCCTGTCCATGCTGTTTTCACCCATACACAAGTCCAGGGTTTCCCTTCTCCTTGGCTGACCCCCTTGTGGCCACAGGTATCAGCAGGGCAGGGACACGGAGTCTCTGTTCCTGCAAGGTGTGTGCCCTCTGCCTGCTTCCATCTGGGAGGTGCCACTGTGCACTTGTGACGACTGCTCCTGCAACCCAGCTCAAAATCTGCAGCTCTAGACGCAAGGGCACATCCTCTTCCCACTAGGGCCCAGAGGCCCACCAAAATATGTTTTCTGAGAGGTGCACAGGGCTCTACTGTGGATGGCAGCCCTTCCTAGGTGGTGGGCCTGTGCTGTGACCTGCTTAAAGTCCCGGCTGCACACTAGCCTATTCTGACCCCTTCTATGCCACAGTGTCAGCTCGGTCATAAGGCCCAAGGCAAGGATGGCACAAAGGGTGCCCTTCCCTGCTCCAGACCCCACTCCAGACTGACAGCTTTTCACAGCTGAAGCTAAATTTCTAGAGATACAATATGGTGTCTGCACAGTCCCCAGAGGCCTGCTAAGCAGTAGTCCTCTGTGCTGATGCAGTGGGAAGCAGCGAGCTGTCTGTCCTGTAAAGGGGCATCCTCGCATGACCCTAAACATCTCACAGTTCTCCCGTCTTTGCAAGGCTGATATCTACCCCCAGGGCGTGTGTTCTGCCAGGCTCCCAGGGTGCTCCTCAGGTGCTTTCTCATCCTGTGAGCTCAGCGCAGTGCTTTCACCACAACAGTTCCAAGAGCCGAGGGGTGAGAGCTGTTGCTTCTGAGGCCCAACTGGCCTGAGCTCTTCAGACTGAACAGAGGAGGGGGCCTGAAAACTAAATACAGCCCTGAGTTGAACTAAAATAAGCAATGTCATTTATCCCACCTGGACAAGAACGACTTCTGATTCGCTTTCCTATTATAATTGGAACAGAGAAAAGAATATTTGCCAGGTCCAGCATGGTTGCTCACGCCTGTAATCCTAGCCCTCTGAGAGGCCCAGATGGGTGGATAGCTTGAGCTCCAGGAGTCTGGGACCAGCCTGAGCAAAAGAGAGATTCCATCTCCACTAAAAGTAGAAAAATTGAGGCAAGAGGATTGCTTGAACCCAAGTTGGAGGTCGCTGTGAGCTATGATGCCGCAGCATACCACCCAGGGAGAGAGCTTGAGACTGCATCTCAAAAAAAAAAAAAGATTATTTGCCAACTTGATGACCACAGACCACATACCTGACCTTATTAAAGTATTCTAGTAAGGAGACTCCCTCTGGCATAAAAGCCACTTTACTGACATCTGCCAGAATCTACAACAGGGCCAAATCTGGCCCACCACCTGTTTCTGTGTGGCTTGTGAGCTAAAACGACTTTTTAAATTTTTTAAATTAATAGACCTTATTTCTAAAAGCAGTTTTGGGTTTATGGAAAAATGAGCAGGAAGCACAGGGAATGTAACTCGGCCTGGGCCCTTCCCCGGCTCTCCCCCTGCATTAGTGCAGCACATTAGCTACAACCCATGAGACTGTTGTGACAGGCCATTAACCTGAGCCTGCAGCTGGAGTCAGGGTTCCTCTGAGTGTTGCGTAGTCTGTAGTTTTTGACAATTGTATAATGGCACGTCTCTACCACTGCAGTGTCACACAGAGTAGTCTCACTGCCCTCAAAGTCCCATGTGCTCCCCATTTCATCCCTCGTTCATCCCTAAGCCTGGCAAACACTGATCTTTCCACTGTCTCCCTAGTTTCTCCTTTTCTGGAACATTGTACAGTTGGATTCATACAGTATGGGGCTTTTCAGATTGCCTTCCTTCACTTAGCAATGTACATTTAAGGTTTCTCCATCCCTTTTTGTGGCTACATAGCACAATTATTTTTGTTTTAATTTGCATTTCTCTGAGGACATATGATTTTGATATATTTATTGATGAACCCACTCTGACCAGCCACCATCACTGCTGTTACACAGGAGAACACCCAGCAAAATCTCAGGGAAACTAGTGGCCTTCTCTCGAGGACATTCCCTGCGAGCCTGGTGTGTCTCCGCCTTCCTGTTACAGGCACCAAGAGCACCCACCCGCTGCAGCGGTTTTCATGGACCAGGGCAGCTCAGAAACTCCTCTGTGCTGATGCTGTGATCTATGGATCACTCCAGCAGGGACCTTTCCTGTGCCCAAAGATCCTGTGTCCTGCTAAAGGGCCCCCAAGTCCATGAATGCTCACCTAGCTGCACATTTGAGCCCCTTTGATAAGCAGCCAGGCTCGGGAGCTCTTCCTAGTCCTTGCCAGGACGTGCTGGGAAATTCACGCGATTACTCCTTCTTGCCTTCCTAGGCCCAGCAGGCCCCACTCAGGGGTCTGAACAGCTGTGGGCCTGGGGTCTAGGAGCAGAGTGATGACTACTTCTGAGGGAGGGCCTATCCTGTGCTGGGAGGAACTCTGCAGCATCACCCCCACACCCACAGGAGGGCCAGCTCCTACCAGGTGAGCATGGGCCACCTCTGCACATCTGGGTCAACACTTAGAGAGATGCATTCAAGTGTCTCTGTCCCAAGTTTTAGGGTCTTCAGTTTTCCTCGCCAAGGCCCTGGTCTACGGGTAACACAGCCAAGTGTCCCTGGAGCCCTGAGACTCCAACAGGGCAGAGCCCAGGGGGCTGCCCATTCTTGGTGTGAGTCGCTGTTCCTGCCCAGTGGCTTCCAGACCTAGCCATCATTGCTTTAGCAGCTCTCAGACTCTCTTTGTTTTTCTTTAGGGTATCAGCACTGCTTAGCAAAAGCCGTGTGTCTAGATAGCACATTTCTTTTTGTTTTAATTTGTATTTCTACTTTTTGTGTTATTTTTCCCATAATTTTCCAAGGAAAATACCACCTCATCTGCTGCAACATTCCCCTCCTTTAGTATATTTTCCCAGTTTATTCCAGTAAAATCTTTAGCAGTTAAATCACCAAATTATTCTAGAGACCGCCTCCCCCATGTATCAGACAGGGCAAGGCCCACCTCGCTGGGCAATTGATGAGCTACTCTTGTCCTCGCACAACCACCTGCTTTATCAAATCACTCCAAGTGCCACTTTCTTTGTTAGGTCTTGTGGAGGGTAACAGGTGGGAAGGAAGTGGCTAAGGGCAAAGGTGGGAACAGGATTGTGGCTAGAAACCCAATTGCAGCCAGGTTGTTTTCACAACTTGGCAATTATGAATTGAGCCACAATAAACATTCTGGTGCAAATGTCTTTGTGGTAAAATTAGTTTTGTTCTTCTGAGTAGATACCTAGTAACGAGATGGCAGGACCAAATGGAAGGTCTACTTTTAGATTTTTTTTTTTTTTTTTTACAGCTATCTGATCTTTTTCTAAAAAAATTAAATCATAGCTGTGCATGTTAATGCAATTATGGGGTACAGTGTGCTGGTTTTATATACAATTTGAAATAATTTCATCAAACTGGTTAACATAGCCCTCACCACATTTTCTTAGTTATTGTGTTAAGACATTTATATTCTACATTTAGAAGATTTAAGGATTCTCCATACTTCTCTCCAAAATAGTGGTATTAGACTGCAACCTAAGAGCCTATCAACCCATGAATGGATCAACAAACTGTGTTATATGTATAACCATGGAATACGTAAAAAAAAGATGGAAACTGTGCATCTTTTACATTTACCTGTATGAAGCTGAAAGTATCTCAAAAACAGAGAAACAAATATCCAATAGACTCCATACTAATATGAAACCAATATATGAATAATTACATGCTCATATGGACAATAAATACAGATAAAGCCTAGTATGGGGTGGGGGGTAGAGGAAGGTGGAAGGGGGAGGGAGGGAGGACACCTGGAAGAGGAGGGAGGTCAGGAGGTCACGAGGTCATGAGGTCACGAGGCAGGTCTCACCTGATGTGCACACTGTGAGGGTGCTTAACACGCCCTGGGTGAGGGGCTCTTCTACAAATGGAACTTTACTCTGGAAGTGAGAACAATGTAACCTAAAAATTTGTACCCTCATATTAACTTGAAATTAGACAAAACAAAATAAAACTAATTGCTGCCAGGAACACTTCCCCGGTGGTAACATTCACAGTAAGTGTCAGGGCCCCGGACTGGCCAGGTTTCTGGCCTGGCTTCACTAGGTTCTAGAAGCTGACCGCTAAGCTATCTTGCTCAGGAACAATTTCTCTTGGATGCCTGAGGGCTATCTACTTCCATAGGGGGAGAGAGAGAGAGTCTTAGAGTAAAGCAGTCTTAGAATAGATAGATGTTAGTCTTTTTTTTTTTTTAATTGTTGGAGATTCATTGAGGGTACAATAAGCCAGGTTACACTGATTGCATTTGTTAGGTAAAGTCCCTCTTGCAATCCTGCCTTGCCCCCAAAAGGTGTGGCACACACCAAGACCCCCTCCCCCTCCCTCCTTCCCTCTCTCTGCTCTTCCTTTCCCCACCCCTCCCTCCTTCTTTCTCTCTCTGCTCGCCCCTTCACCCACGCCCACCAAGACCTTAATTGTCATTAATTGTCTTCATATCAAAATTGAGTACATAGGATTCATGCTTCTCCATTCAATACCTGTATAGCTCAATGGAACATGTTGGTGAAAAGGGCATGGAGAAGGATTTGGCTCTCCTAACATGAGAGCTCTGGAGATGAGAGCAGTGGCGAATTGGCAGTGTCTACACCTGTGGTGTTGAGAGGCATGGGATCAGCCTGATACTAGGCTGGAGGAGCAGGCAGTGAGGAGCATGCGTATTCTATCACAGACCCGCTTACTCTGTCTCCTCTCCTGCCTGCAGAACACCAGCACGGTGTCTCTCTGCTGAAGATTACCAAGCTCTGCTAATGACTAAGATCTAAGTAATGAAACTTAAATCTTAGTCTTTAGTAGATCTTGGTAATCTTGGTAAAGTGATGAAACTTAGATCTTAGTCTTTAAATCCCTCTCCATGCCCTGTTCACCAAGGTGTTCCATTGAGCTATACAGATATTTCTATTAACTCTCACTACTCCTGGCCATATGCTATACAGGCTGCTACAAGTAAGGAGTTCCTCAGTGACTTTAACTGACCTGGGCTAATGAGCCATCTCCTGGACATAGCATGAGTGGAGTTTTCAGGAAGGCTTCTAAGATGACACATGTGTAGTAAGGAAACCAACCCCTTAGGCAAACTGTTATGTAATCTGTCATATAACCCGGACCTGCCAATCACCCTAAAGGTGGGCAATGGCAGCCAATCATGCCAGGAGAAAGGTGGGACAAACTGGTGAGCATATAAAAAGGCAGCCTGTGCTCAGACTCCAGGTCTTTCTCCCCTGGAGGAGAATGGCCCCTCTCTCCCTCTGAAACCCACTTTCACTTTGCAGTAAACGTCGTGTGGGAGACCTCACTCCCTCATGGGTTGGACTCTCATTCCTGACTTTGGGAACCTGGGGACCGGGGAACATCCAGACAGACCTAACAATTTCACTGTCCGTGAAGGGATTAAGCACAGGCGCCCTTTATGAGTGGAAACGCTGGAGGAGCTGGGTGTGTGTGGGAGAGTCAGACTGTAGGGCCAGTCTGACTTGAAGGAGAGAGGGAAAAGGAAGGACGGTGACTGGGAGCTGCTCAGATTACAGAGACACTGGGGAGGGCACTGCCAGTCCCAGAGCGACTCACCCATCAGACAATCCGGAGTCTCTCAGGACCTGTCTCCGTCACTAACCCCACCAGGCTCAGGCCCTGGTTTGGAAGAACGCACAGGACTGGGCCTCGCCCTGGTGCAGCAGCTGGGCCTCTGTTAGCTACACACCTGCCTTCAGAGACAGGAAAAGTGCAATTTCACAAGCTCATCTGTTTTCTGATAAATTGTGTACAAAATTGTGATTTTTTTTTTTTTTCTTGAGGTGATCGATTACATTTACATTGACATGTCTGGACCCAGACTTCTTTGTGGGGAGGTTGTATATTATGAACTTATATTTTTTACTACATAAGGAATGATGAAGTTTTCCTAGTTTAAAAATCATTTGTCAATTTTATCTACACCATTAAAGGTATTAATATATGTGTTCTAATATATCCTTATTATCCTTCTATTATCTGTAAGACTTTTTGTGCTACCTCATTATATTTTGTTCTCAATTTTAGATATTTATATTTTATCTTTTATGTTTTCATTATATTTATAATTCAACCAATATTTTGGGGAACCAGTGTTCTGCTTTTTAAATTTTTTGATTCTATTTCCAGTTTTTATTTCATTGATTTTTGCCATAATTTTTATTGTTTTACTCAGACATTAGGACAAGCATATATGATACAGAATACAGACTGTGAGAACAGGCTCACACACTGATAATCAACTGATTTTCAATAGATACCAAAGGCAATTGTTTGGAAAGATTATGGCCTTTTCAAAAAATATATGCAAAAATAGCTATATGCAAAATGATCTACTCTTTACATAATTTACAAAAACTAAATGGAGATAGAGGCAAACCATTTGAAAAAAAAAATAGATTATATTTGTGCCCTTGAGTTAAGTGAAGATTTTCTTTATTTGTTACCAAAATCACAATCCATAATAGGAAACAATGAATTGGACTTTATATGCATTAAGAACTTATTTAAAATATACTTTATCAAGAAATACCTTGGATATTTTAAAAATCCTCAAAATTTAATGATAAAGCAAAAAACTCACTTCTGTCCTAAGCAAATATGAAGTGTTGTAAGTGAATAATCATTTCCATTCCTGTTTACTCAGTATTCAAAGCAATACTAAGCTATGACCCCTCATTTTCACTTAGACATAAGCAAAACCACCTCAATTCCTTCTCTGAACCAGTTACCCCGGGAATGACCAATTCCCACCACCAAGTTTTCGCAGTTACTGCTCTGGAAATAGCTGGCTCAGGGAGAGCAGCCCTGGCCGGTACCTCTTTTGCCTTAGCAATTCCCTGGAAAGTTTTAGTGTTGCATACAAACAAAACAAACAGAAGCAAAAGCAAACAAAACGCACAAAAAACAAGAAAAAGAAAACCAAGTTTGTCTTCACTCAGCCTGTAAGAACAGTACAAACACCAATTTTGTAGATACCTCAAAGTGCTGATTGGAGGGCGTGCAGTTGGACGAGCTGGTGCTGGGAGGTGATGCACAGCTTGAGCAGAACAGCTGCAGTGGCACGTCTCTGGACCCAGGCTGGTCAGCGTTGGCACCAGTATGTTCTGACCATTCCAGACAGAAATTAGCATTTGCAGTGCCGTGATAAGCTTGTGTAAATCCTGACTTCTGCGGCAAGTCCTAGGTGTCTCTGTGACAGTTGGGGGTATCAGATAAGACATTTGGGGTGTAAAATGGCCGCACAGCAGCGATTGGAACAAGGAAGAAGACACCCGGTTTGCATCCTTAGTGGGATGGGTTTACCGACATGGACAATTAGTTCTTTCATACCTTCTGTAAAAGCCTGAAGGGTGTGAGCTCAGTCTGTCTATTCCTTCTTATTTTATCTTGTGTTTTCCTGTAAATGCCTTTCCTGCAACCTGAAAAACAGCTTTTAATAATTTTTAGTGCTGGCCAATTGAAAAGATAACTTAGTTTTTGCTTATTAAAAAACATCTTTATTTAACTCTCCATTTCAATGTGATTTTTTATTGGATATAGAGTTCAGATTTTTTTTGTGATACTTCAAAGATGTTATTACATTCCCTGGCCTCTATAACTTCTGTTGAGAAATAAGTTCTATTTAAATACGCAGTATCATCGTTCCTCTGTATATAATGTAACTTTTTTCCCTGAATGATGTTCACATTTGATCTGAGTTGTTCGCAGTTCTATGGTGTTCCTAGATTTGATTTTTAGATTTTCCCCATCCCATCCCCCTTCCTACCTTCTCTCCCCACTCCCTGCCTCCACCTCTCCCTCTTCCTCCCTCCGTCCCTCCCTCTCTCCCTCCTTCTCTCCTCTCTTTCTTTTATTATTTATTCATTCATGTGCATCTTTGCTTGAGGCTTGGAAAAATTCTTGGTCCTTTACGTCGGTATTTTTCATCAGATTCCACTTTTCTGTCATTTTTAAAAATGTATCTTCTCCCTTTTCTCGCGAGGAGGTTGACACTCTGTGCCCCACAGACTCCTGCTCATCCTGATAAATCTTTCACTCTGCTCTTCAGATTGTCTGGTTTCTGTTGATTTGACTTGAGACACTTTCTTCTCCCATCAAAAGGTCTGTTTACTGCACCCTGTGAAAACTTTTCAGCGTTGCTCTGTTTAAATCATCATCTGTTCCTTTCTGATGCTTTCTGTGCCAAGGTTTCCATCTGTTAAGTCATTCAGATTTTTCACCTTTACATTCTCAAACACTTCTGTGATAGCTGCCTCAAGATCATCTGGTATTTAATGCCAGGTTTGGGTATCTCAGTTTGTTCTTCCAACTTTATAAACTCTTTTGTAGTTTATTTGCACATGTAACAAAGTTTACCGTGGAGTGGACATTTTGGACAATATGCATTCTTCCACTACAGAGAGCTGATATCTATTCAATAGGTAGGCCCAGCACTGCCCTGATCATTTTCAATGTGCAGAGGCTTTGCTCCCGCTTGGGGGGGGGAGACTGAGGGGAGTCGGCTGTCTTGTGTCACACGCCTGTGTGATAGGAGGCGACTCAGAGCCCCCGTCCTGCCATGGTGGAGGCCGTCTGCCAGCCCACTGCATCTGGAGTCCTCGGTCTGATCAGGTGTCTGGGGTGCGGTGTGGGGCACTAACTGGGTGGCTCCACTCTGTAGTGTCTGCAAGCTTAATGATTCCTGTCCAGGCTTGATTTCTGGCTTCTGAGATTAGGAAAATTTCTTCCAATTCTTACTTTGCTGGAATTTTTAGTGCAAATGTGTGCTAAATTCTACTGATTTGTTTCATCATCTTCCAATATTTACATATTTTTCCTCCATTTTTCTACTAATGTGCTGTATTACATTGGTAAACTTTTTAGCCACAGAAAGTTTTTTCTTTTTACTTCTTTACTACATAAACTTTTTTTTTCTGTAGTAAAGTATGTATAACATAAAAATTGCCATTTAACTTTGAGTATCAGTGCCAGTGCCATTAATTGGATCTGCAGAGTTCTGTGGCCACCAGTCCCTCTTACCCCAACAGAAGCTCCGCACGGCCAGTTCCCGGGTGCCCTTCCCCAGCTCTGGGGACGGCTCAGCCCTTCAGGGTCTTTCACCTCCCTGCTCTGGATATTTTCATGTGAGTGGATTCATTTAATGTTGGTCATTTGGTGTCAAGCTTATTTCACTTGACATCAAGTTTTCAAGGTTCATTCAGGTTGTAGAATGTATCAGAAGTGAGGATATAATTTTTTTCTTTTTTGATTGAGACAGTCTCGCTGTCACTCTTGGTAGAGTGCTGTGGCATCACAGCTCACAGCAGCTTCAGACTCTTCATGAAGACTCTCCCGTTTATTTTCTCCTAAGTGTTCCATGATATTAACGTTTATATTTAGATCATTTATTCATTTTTAGTTAATTGTTACATGTGGTATGAGGCAAATGTCCAACTTTATTTATTCAGATACAGAAATCCAGTTCTGTCAATGCCATTTGTTGAAACAAACTATTCTTTTCTCATTGAATGGACTTGACATCCTTGTCAAAAATCAGTTGCACAGATGGGTAGAATCATTTCTGGGCTTACTATTCTATTCCATTGGTCCTCTGTCTCTCTTTACACTGGCATAACAGGGATAACTATTTTCACTTTGTTGCAAGTTTTGAAATCAGGAAATGTGTTTTTTAATTGTTTTTTTTTTTTTTTTTTTTTAAGATTCATATAAATTTAAGCAACTGCTTTTTTATTTTGGCGAAAAAGACTATGGAAAATTTGCTAAGTATTCTGTGCCTTAATAATAAGTCCTGCTGTCTATGAATGCATAATATCTTTCCATTTACTTAATCTTAACATTATTTCAGCGATGTTTTGTCATTTAGTTTTCAATGTATACTTGTTTTACCTCCTTGGGAGATGTATTTCTGGGTATTTCATTCTTCCTGATGGTATTATAAGTGTAATTACTTTCTTAATTTCCTTTTCAGATTGTTCATGGCAGTTGAGCAGAAGCATAATTCCTCTTTGTATGTTGAATTTGTACTCTGAAACGTTGCTAAATTTGCTTATTAGCTCTCACAGTTTCCTTGTGGAATCTTTGGGGTTTTCTATATGTGGGATCATTCATCTGTGAATAGTGACAGTTTTAAGTCTTCCTTTCCAGTTTAATTATTTTTATATTTTCATTTTCTGGCTAGCACTCCTAGAAAAATGCTGAATAGCACTAGTTCAAATGGGTATCTCTGTTGTGTTTGTGAAAATAGGGGAAAGCTTCCAAAATATTAACATTAATATTTTTGATGTACGAAGTTAGTTGTGGTTTTCTCTATCATTTATCATGTTGAAATAGTTTCCTTCCAGTCTCAGTTTATGTGGGCCTGTGTTATGTATGTATTGTGTGTGTATTATGTGTGTATTATGTATGTAATATGTATGTATCGATCATGTATGTATGCATGTGTTTTTCACTGTTTTTAACATGGAGGATTTTGTCAAGTGACTATTCTGGGTAATTGAGATGACGTATGCTTTTGTTCTGTAATGATGGTGCATTACACTGACTGTTTCTTATGCATTCCTGGGATAAGTGCCTGCTCATAGTTTATACTCATTTAATATGCTATTGTATTCACTTTGTTAATAATTTTGTTGAGAACTTTTGCATCTGTATTTATAATGGAATGCTGGTCTCTAATTATTTTCCTTTGATGCCATGGTCTAGCTGAGCATCAGCTTCCAATAGATTGAGTTAGGAAGGGTTTCCTCTTCTGTTTTCTGGAAAAGTTTGAGAATGACTGGAATTAAGTGTTAAACATTTGTTAATAATCTAATATAAAATGTAACACTTTGTTTTGCAGACTCAGTCTCCATATAGTTGGCTTCCTTTTTTATTGTCATAAAAAATTTTTATTGTCATAAAAAATTAAAAAATTCACTTAGGAATTTTTAATCAATTTTTAAATCAATTTTATGTCACACAAATATATTAGTCCTATGATTTTCACAAGCAACCTTTGAAATATGGAAGAAAATAAAGAGACTAAATGAGGAGATAATTATGCAAATGAAATTTAATTCTCCTCTAAATGTTTGCATCTACTGGCCGGTGCAGTGGCTCATGCCTGTAATCCTAGCACTCTGAAAGGAGAAGGCAGTGGATAGCCTGACTGAGCTCAGGAGTTCAAGACCAGCCTGAAGCAGAGCGAGACCCCATCTCTAAAAATAGCTGGGCATAGTGGCCGGTGCCTACTTGGGAGGCTGAGGCAAGAGAATCACTTACCGTATATACTCGAGTATAAGCCAAGTTTTTTTGGCACAAAATTTGTGCTGAAAAACCCGAACTCGGCACAAATTTTGTACCAAAAAAACTCGGCTTATACTCGAGTATATACGGTAAGTCCATGAGTTTGAAGTTGCTGTGAGCTATGATGCCACAGCACTCTATCAAGGGTGACAAAGTGAGACTCTGTCAAAATAATAATAATAATAATAATAACAAAATAAATGTTAGCATCTATTTTATATTCCAAAATGTAGATAAGAGATCAGGCTTATCTTTTTAATTCCACTTTGCAAATTGTATTCAATGTGTATTTTATTACTTATCAAGGCATAGATTGTAATGCATGTAATCACAGGGCTTCTCACTAAGTAGTTGTTTAAAGCACATTAGTTGATTGCAATAAAGTGTTATGAGATGAGGAAAAAATAATTGTGTTAAAGTATTTAAGTGACCTTTCAGCATCTCTTTTAAATAACATCATTGGTTACATTTCTGTGAAGACTCTTTTCCATCCAGGTTGCTAAATTTAAACAGAATACCAACAAGGCAACTTTCCGTAAGGATATCTTACTCCAAAAATAAAATGGCGAGAGTGAGATCAATACTTTGAAACTTCTGAAGGTTTCTGCCTGAAGGTATTAGAACACACAAAACGTTTTATCTTGACGAGTTTGGATTACATGGAAAATATATTGAGAGGGAAATTGCAGTGGTTTTCCTGTACCCTAAACATAGCGTAAAGCTAAAGGGATATGGATGAAATCTGTTCCTAATTAAGCTCTATACCTTTCCTAATTTGCCCCACACGTAAGACAAAGACTTTCCTAAGACAAAGGACAATGGACTGTCCTCCCCCTGTCTGCTGTCCACAGGAATATCTAACAGGAGTGGCTGATTTTCTCTCCAGGAAAATGATTCATCTGCACCATTTGCTATGATAGTATTTCACCAAGACTGTGACCGTATTCTGTTCAGGCTTTTCTTCTTGTGGAGCTTACCAGTTTTGAGAAGTACTTGCCAGGTATTTTGTAGGATGTCTTTCCACTGGGATTTGTCCCGTGATTTTCTCATGATTAGGCTGGAGTTAGGGCTTTTTGATAAAGACCACAGGTAAGTGCCTTTTTCACCGCGTGTTGTCAAGGTGCACTGTCAGCTCGCTCCCCCCTGGGGACGTCAACCTTCACCACCAGAAGGGTACAGTGCTCGTCACTTCTCTCCACTGCAAAATTATGCTTATTTATTTTGCCTTCTCATACTGTATCTTTGGAAGGAGTGATTATGATCAGGCTGCCCCTGGGAGTGGGGAAGTATAATCCTCCTCTGTGGCAGTGAGGTAAATCATTTTGGAATCATTTGGAATTATTCTGCGTAAGAATTTGCTTTTTCTCCTCATTTATTTATAACAGTATTTAGAACATTTTGATATATATATATATATATATATATATATATATATACACACACACACACACACACACACATGCATATATATATACACACACATCTATATACATATATATAATTTGGTTTTATAATCCAATACCACAAATTTCAAAGTGTTCTGGTTTGGGCCCTTTGGAGCTTTTTCAGTTGCTCCTGAATTCCTTTGACATAATGAATCATTTTTCTTTTTTTAGCATTTCCTTCCCTGGGGTGCTGCAAGATGCCTGAGGCTCACCTCACATATTCTGCTTCAGTTATTGAAGCAGCTGTTTCTCCGAAGAGCCCTACTTGCTTTCCCTGGAGAACAATGTTACTGTACAGACTGACACCTGTGTGGGAAGGTAAGTGTGTTCATTTACCAGTGTGTTGTCGCCTCTAGTTCCTCCCGGCAGAGAAATGACGCACTTGTGTTTAAAACTCATGTGTATACATGTGCCTAGGATCCTTCCAGTAGGAATCCACTCGTGACTGTGTTAGTCTACACGCGTTCCTGTGGACACATCCAGTTCCAATCTTATGCTGCCTACACAATTCTGGTCTCCACCCCTTCCTTTTTTTATAGCATCCCCATCTCTGCCTCCCACCATCTGCCATCTGTTCATGTCATTGTTCCATTCCAGCACATGTGGACGGTCATGTGCTGTCAACAACATACCACAAACATGCAGGTGGTTCTATAAGATTATAATGCCTTATTTTTACTGTATTTTTTGTTTTGTTTTGTTTAGATACCCAATAATTACCATTTTGTTCCAATTGCCAGCAGTGTGCAGTACAGTAACAGGCTGCATGGTGTATAGCGGAGGAGCACTGTGCCATGTCATCATCCGGGGTGTGCAGTGTGCCCTAATGTCTAGGTTTGTGTAGCACACTCTATGATGTTCACACAATGACGAAACGGCTTAATGATGCATTTCTCAGGATGTATTCTTGTCAGTAAGCGATGCATGACCGTATACTGGTATTAGAATACTTAACTCCTAACCCCATGGAAATAACTTTATTAACTATAGTGCAGTTATATGAATGGCTTTTTGTTACTGTTGTTTTGCTGTTTGCCTGTACTTTTATGGACCACTCATTTCCAAAGTCACTCAGGTCAGTATCTTCTCCCCATCACCTAGATTAGACTGTTTCACACTTTTGTAACACAAATCAATCCTTCTGTGACATTGGGCATTCCTTCCTGGGATACTTCAACATTGTATCGATGTTGTTTTAAAATTTTGCATACATTAAGTTTCACTCTTTATGCTTTTAATTTCGACAAACGTTGACAAGTGCATAGTTGTGTGTATTCACTGTTACCTCTGCTGGATTTTTATTGTTTGTGTAGAAATAAAGAGCCTCAAATTCCTACCATTCCTCTTAGCAATGGAAGCTCATTTCCAACACACTTCATGCTGAGGAACAAGCCTCTTATTTTATCATTGATGATCCGTATCTCAAATTCAGTTTGCAGTTGAGCAAAATATCAAGTGTTGACTGGCAGATTTTTTACTAGTATCATCTAAACTATGCACATTCTCATTGATACTAGCTGATCTCCTATACTGTGAATTATGAAATAGAAGAATTGAATTATCTTAGGTTCAAGCTAATTAACTGACAAATTCATAATACATAGCACAATCTTTACTTTTTACAGACTTTCTTCCAAATTATACATTTTCATAAAGTTTGTAAAGGTTTACTTATCTGACTGAAGGAAGCAATTATATTATAGTTCATGATATATCTTAGAGAAAATGGTCTTATTTACAAATGGTGGTCTTAACTAAATTCAACACTGGAATTGCTCACTGTGGGGGGCTGGTGCTGTTCAGTAGGGCTTCTAGGCAGTAGCTACAGAGTATTTGCAGTTACAGAAACCTGGCGTGATGGATTCGGAAAAAAAAATAAATGGATCTGACAACTCACTCTACATTGAAAATCGCTACCTTCTAAACTTAGGGCGGCTCCTTTTTTAGCTTCATAGGAGGCAGACTATTAGGTATTTTGACTTCACTGTCATATCAGTGAAGAAAATATTTTTGTGATTTTCTTCTTTATTTTTGCAGGATAATATTCCAAAAGTTTAAGTGAGGTGCTGCCTCCTGTACTTCTTAGAATGATTTTATTTTTTTTAAGATGAAAAATGTTACAATTTTAAGATGAAAAATGTTACAATTTTTTAAGATGAAAAATGTTACAATTTTTCATTTCAAAATGAAACTTATAGAAACATATACCTGTTAGAATTGTTGTGTGTAGTGCAGGCAGAATTTACCTTAAGTAGTTTAAGGTTTTCCCAAATAAGATCTTTACACCCATCTTCTTTATAATTTTCATTAAATGTTCTATCTTATATTTAAAGATGCCATCCTTTTTACATACAAGTAACCTAGGGTTAATAAGAAAGTTAAAAATATTTAAATAGACCATATGTCTCTTCTCTTTTTACCCCAACCCCCCACCTACAGGAATCCCTGGTAAGGGAAACAATCAGGAGATTTCTTCACTTGGACAAGACAACATTGGAAGGTATATTTTAGGGAGTATATGGAATATGCACCAGGAGAAGGAGGCATGAGAAGGATAAGGAACATGTTTTTTATTACTGCAGGCTGTTCCATATACATCAGTAGGTTTCTTTTCAAGAAACATTGATAAATTGATTAAATCGCTGCTTTTCTTAAATTGGTAATCATAGCTGTCTACATCTTGATGGCAAAAATATATCAAAGTGTGATGTTTTGACATATGTGTACAGTGGAGTGTGATTAAATCTAGGTAATGAACATATCTATCATCCTGCTTATCTTCCATTTTTTTTGTGGTGAGACATTTGAAATTTATTCTCTTAGTTACGTTGAAATACATAATACATTATTATTGACTGTAGTCACCCTGCTGCACAATTAATCTCAAAACTTATTTCTCTTCTCTTTCTGAAACTTTGTACCTTTTGAATGAGCAGGTGGTTGGGAGGGAGGAAAAGAGTTGCTGTTTTGCTGCCGTAGAGTCAGAAAATAAGTGAAACTGGAAGATGGTAGTGCAGGCCCTACACTGCGCATTAGTTATGGTGATAACAATACATTAATCGCATCCAGCACATTTAAGAAGATAAGATAAACGTCTACATGATTTTTTCAATTATGTGAACTTAGAACTGTGACATTGTGCAAATTTAAATCACCAAAAATAAACCATCAGGAACAGTTTTGGAATCATTTTATTTTTAACAACACATTTTGTATGTACAGCGTAATTGCAAAATTGCAAGTCTCCATTTAATAAAATGAGATTAGTAATGTGAACGCTTTTTAATGAAGTATTTTACACTTGGCTTCTGAAAGTTATGCGTAGTTAATTGGATAAAAGGACAGATTATAAACTCTGTAGGCTGATAATGAAAAGCACAACATGAGTACTTTAAGAGACATCTTGTTTTCAAGGTACCTGAGAATTGAAAGTGTAAATTATAAGAACATTCCCTCCTACACTTTAATCAAAACAGTGTTGCAAAGGAAGAACTTGTAGCACAGAAAAAGCTTAGAAAGGAACATGATGTTACTGAATTATCTCACTCCTCAAAAATCAATATGAAATCAGGTGGAAATCAGTATGATAAATGTGGGTGGCATTATTTCAAGAGAAGGAGGTAGATTCACAAAGCTGTAACAATCCTGGAAGGTTGGAAAGATCTCAGAGATAAGGCATAGATTCTGTGCTCACACTGGAAGAAAATCATTTGCAGATGATTCTCTAGTCAACTAGTACTTTTTACGCATTATAATTTTTGTGGTGTGACCTTGTATTTGTGTTGAATTCCGTGAAGGCCAGCACTCTCATGTGCAGGGCACTGGTCCATCAGAGGTCTCCCAGGCAGGGGGACAACCGCTGTCCTCACACATGAGTGCAGGGGCAGATGTTGGTCTTGGCTAGGAAGGCAGCCACCAGGAAACCTCGTGAGGCTTCGAGGGGGAGCACCAGGGGTGTAGAGAGCTGCTTCTGGGAACGACCCTGAGAGGAGGCGGGTGATCCCGTGTGGCCTGCCTTCAGGATGTGTAGGGATGCTGGGTCCTATTTTATAATCTCTAGTTCAAGAAAAGTCTAATGCCGATGGTTTAGAAATCAAATGCCACAGGAAACACCAACTGCAGCCACGAGGAATCAAGGTGGAAGGAGACTTTGGACAACAGAAAGGAAAACAGGTTTAAGGAAAACCAAAGTATTGGACCAAAAATTCAATGGATTTGGCTTTACAGTTGTTTTTTCTAATTTAAAAATAATTATTGACTCACAGGAAGTTGCAAAGATAACACAGGGAGTTTTCATCTACTTTTTACCCAGGTCCTCCTTATGATTACACCATCCATAATTATATCAGGACTGGGGATTTGAAATTGGTGCGTCTGCGTCGAGTTTCCCATGTTGTATCATTTATGAGGATGTGATAAGCTCCCGGGCAGTAAAGACCCTCACTGACCACTAGGACAAAGGTTTCCCCACATGACCCATTTATTGTCAGCCCCAACTCTCCCCTCCAGCCCAAATCCCTGACCACTGATGTCACCAAAACCAGAGGGGTCTGGCCTCAGTCTGATTGCACAATGTATTGCAAGGCAATCTCCAAGACCCTGGGTCCTGGCCAGGGAAGAAAGGGGTTTTTATGATTGTCATCAGCTGGGAGAATAGCTGGGGGGGCTATAAATCTGTCTCCCTACTAAGAGGGACGAGAAATTCTTAACCGGGGGCAAGGTCCCTTGGGGAAAGTTGGCAAGGGATGGTGAATCCTGATTGTCCAGAAGTCCTGGCCAGGGTACTTCAGAATGTAACTCCTTTGTCTTGCAGAAATTCTACCATTTCTGGGAAACAACTCAAAGATCATGTAGTCACTTAAATGCTACGTGATTATGGTTGTCAAGCCCGACTGACCAAAGAATCTAAATATGAAAGATACAAAAACACATACAGGGATCATCAAAATCTCTGCATAGGGCCAGTTACAGTTGCAACACCTGATCTGTTTTCTGTCTCCATAATTTTGTCATTTCAAGAAAGTTATGTAAGTAGAATTATACATATATAATACATAAATTTATTTATAGAAATAAAATTGAACCTTTTGACATTGACTTTTCCCCCACAGTATAACTTCCCTTCAAATTCCTTCAAGTTTGCATATATTGATAACTTTGTACTTTTAAATACTAATTTTCCATGATATAAATGTACTACAGCTTGTTTATTCATTAGAGAAATTTCATTACTAATTTTCCATGATATAAATGTACTACAGCTTGTTTATTCATTGGAAAATTTCCACACTTTGCTGCTATAAACAAAGCTTATATAAATAAGTGCATGGTTTATATGTGGACATAGGTTTTCAAATCACTGGAATAACACCAAAGAATCTGATTTCTGGGTCTTATTGTAGGAATAGATTTTTCAGTCTCATTAGATTAAAGGCCTTCTGCACAGCAAAGGAAATAATCAACAGAATAAACTGATAACATATAGAATGAAAGAAAATATTTACTAGCTGTATATTGACAAAAGGCTAATATCCAGAATCTGCAAAGAACTCAAACAAACCAGCAGGAAAAAAAATCTAATAATCCCATGAATATGTGGGCAAACAAAATGAGTAGTGCTTTTTCAAAAGATAGACAAATGGACACAGATGTATGAAAAAAATGCTCAGCATGGTTAATCCTCAAGGAAATGGAAAATTAAAACCACAATGGGACAATGCCTTACCCTTTTGAGAATGATCATTACTAAAGAAATAAAAAAAAATAATAAAAAATAGATGCTGGTGCAGATGCAGTGAAAAGGGAATGCATATACACTATTGATGGTAAAATGTAGATTAGTATAGTCTCTGTAGAAAATAGAATGGAGAGCACTCAAAGATCTAGAAGTACACCTACCATTTGACCCAGAAAACCCCTACTGGGTACCTTCCCAAAGGAAAAAGTAATTATTTTATCAAAAACACATCTTCACTCAAATGTTTATTGCAACACAATTCACAATTGCAAAGATGTAGAATCAACCCAAGTGCGCATCAACTCATTAATGGATTAACGAAGTGTGGTATATGTGTGCCATGTAGAACTACTCTGCCATAAGAAAATGAATTAATGCCTTTTGCAAAAATTTGGATAGAAATGGATACCATTATCTTAAGCGAAGTATCTCAAGAGTGAAGGACAAACTCCTCGTTCAATTTAACTTGCTGTTAAATTGGAACTAAGCAATGAGTGCACATATGGACAGAGGGAAGTAAAGTGCAGTGAAAATCAAGCAGAGGGAAGTGGGGAGGGGAGATGGGGGAAAACCTACCCAGTGGCAGGTTTACAGATACAACTTGTATGTGCTCTCTTTTGAGTTAAAAATGGTACCTTGCAGATAAGAGAGAACTAGGATTTGTATATTTAAGATAAAAATCAAGTGAAAAATAGCATTAAGTAGGCACTTTTAGAAAAAATAAAAAAGAACTAAAAGTGTTACACCAGTACTTGAACGTTTATCACAACACAATTCACAATTGCAAAGATGAAGAATCAACAAAAGTGCCCAGGCACTGATGAGTGGATAAAGAAAATGTGGTCTAGGATAACATGGAGTACTACTCAGACATATAAAAGGATGAAGTAATGTCTTGTGCAGCAATTTGGATGGAATGGAAAACCATTATCCTCAGTGAAGAATCTCAGGAATGGAAAGATGCTCATAAGTTGGAGCTAACGAGGGGTGCACAGGTCACAAACTAGTATAAAGGACATCAGAGGAAGGGAGAAGGTTGGCAAAGGTGGGGACTGAACACTTCCTGATTAGGGACAATGTACACTGGTCTGGCTATGGGCATGCTGAAAGCCCCAACTTCACAACTATACAATCCATCTATTTAACACTATATCCCCTAATATTTTGAAATACAAATTATATATATTAATAGTTCCTTAAGAAGCTACCAAAACATCTTCCAGACTGGTTTAACACTTCAAATTTTGATTAGCAATGTAGGAGAGACCAAGTATCTCTGCGTCCCAGCTGTCATTTGGTGTTGACACTATTTTTTAATTTTAGCTGCTTTCATAGGTATATAACATTATTTTGTTGTGATGTTAATTTGTATTTCTCTAATGCCTAATCATTTTGGACATCTTTCAAGTTCTTATTTCCCATCTGTATATCTTGTTTGGTTTATAACTTTTGCCCATTTTGTATTTAGGTTATTTATTTTCTTAATGTTGAGTTTTAAGAATTCTTTATGTATTCTAAATAGGTGTCCTTTGATAGATACGTGGATAGTAAATATTTTACCCCAGTATGTACACTGAATATTCATCTTCTTAGCCTATGTATAAAAGCAAAGGTTTTAAAATGTTATACAGTCCAATTTACTTTTTTTCTTATGCCTTGTGGTTTTATGTGTCATGTTTAAGAATCCTTCATCAGACACTAGATTCTGAAGAGTGCTTCTGATATTATCTCCTCATAGCTGTAGAGTTTTACATTTTATAATCAAATACGTGATTTACTTTGAGTTACCTTTTGTGGAAGAGATAAAATTTAGACTGAGAGTCTTTCAGTGTTTTTGTTTTTGTTTTTCAACAGATGTTCAATTGTTCCAAAACATTTGAATTGAAATTTACTTGGGAAATGGAAATATTTCACTCAAACAATATCACATACTGTATGTGATAACATAAATATAATGTGTTAGACATGTATTCTTAAATATTTTTTAAGCTTTGATAAATTTATCATGTTAAGATAGCTTCACATACTAAATTCACTTTTATTCTAAAATAATGTAAGTGGCCATAATGTTCTATAGAAATTGTCAGTACTGGGCAGCACCTGTGGCTCAAAGGAGAAAGGCACTGGCCCCATATGCCAAAGGTGGCAGGTTCAAACCCAGACCCAGCCAAAAACTGAAAAAAAAAGAAAAAAAGAAAGAAAGAAGAAAGAAAGAAAGAAATTGTCAATACTTACTGTATTGCAGAACATATTCAACAACATACATTTATGTAAATTTGTATCTTAACAGAATAACAATCTAGAAATAATGGAACAAAGTGGACTGTCTTTAAAGAAAATTTGAAATGCTAAAGTTTAATCACTTTCTGAGAAATTTAAAATAATATACTCATGGCTTGGCTCAAGTAAGACCACATAAAGTTGTTATTGTAGTTTTAATATTATTGTTCTTTGGCTTATATTTCTAAATGTAGGGACCAGAAATATTAAATTCTGACAGATAATAGTAGCAATATTATAATAAAAATGATCAGGGAAGATTTGAATAATGGTAGAAATTATGCGTAAATTTTTCATTCTACTTTAAAGATTATATTAAGAAAAAAAATTGATATAGAAGAACTAGAAGGATATTTAAGCTTTATAAGAGCTTAAAAATAAACAACCTTCAAAAAATAGTAAACAGTGAGTCCACATGTTGAGTTAGGTAGTATTTTTTCCCCAGAGTGAGATATAAGTATTAATATTATTAACAATTTTAATACTATTAAAAGTTACATATATAAAAGTTGAACGTGATACAACTTTCAACTTAGTATATAAATTAATACTTTGTCCTTTAATATGTGTGTACCAGAATGTATACCATATGATTTCCTTTCTTAAAAGAAACCACATATACCCAAACATGTTTTAACTTTCCTTTTGGAAATTTTCTTCAGAGTCTATAAAAAATTATGTAATTATTCCAATTTGGAATAGCTTTTCATATTTGGGGGCAGATTTCATATTTAGGAACAAATACATTTCAGAAGTAATTTTGGAGAAACTCTGGAAACACGGCTGACTGGTAGCAACCCTCAGCAGAGGCTCCTGAACACAGGAAGAAAAACTGGATGGAATCAGACTCTGTGAAGCCAAAGGTAGGGAAGTTGAGCCAAGAAAGAAGTTCAGCAAGCTGTAACTTCAAGGAAGAGCATTCAAGAAAACAAATTACAAGTACAAAGCCTATTGACTAGAAGATGGGAGACTTCTTCACCAAGCAGGATGCTTGCCGCAGGCTATCTGCGAATGAGCAGGGAACAAAAGACCTCTCATTTTACCTCACTAGAGAGAGTGACTAAACTCCTGGTCTCTTTCTCCAGGAAGGTCCCACTTATGAACCTAGACACCACCCCACCAGGCATAAAATTCAACAGATATTTCCCCCCACAAGTCCAAACTCCCAGTCTGCACTTTCCCTCTTGCATGGCAGTCTGAAGTTCTTCCCCCTGCATAGCACAGGGTGTTTTGTCTTGTCCTGAGAGATCTGGGCATAGTGTGGACCGCTAAGCACTAGGATGGAATCTGTGACTAATGGGGGAAAAAAGAGGTGTGGAAAGAAAGGGACACTCAGTGGGAGACTGAGGTTACCTGTTATGACTATGCCCAGCCAATGGTGGTGTTGACACTTGATTCAGGCTATGTCTGGCAGGACAGGGTACAGAACACCTGGCTCTGATGGGACTGATAGAGGGAAAGTGGTTGCTCCGTGTGGACTGAGTTCAGCAGACAGGGCTGGTCCACAGCCTCTGCTGGGCCTGCAAGCAGAGGCTTGCTAGGTGTGGACTGAGACAGGGCAAAGCATGGTCCCCTAATTCCAACTGGTCTCCAATAGGACTCATGAAAAGAGAGGCTAGCTGGGTGTGGACTGAGACTGGAGGGTGGGGCCTGGTGCCCTGATTTCAATAGAGCCTATGAACAGAGGCTTGCTAGGCAGTGGACTGAGACCGGCAGGCAGGGGCTTGGTCCCCTGTCTCCAACTGGTCTGACAAGTAGAGGCTAGCTGGGTGTGGACTGAAACTGATGGTGGGAGCATGGCCCCTGGCTCCAACTGGGTCTATGTGCAGAGAAGTTGACAACAGTGTGGACTAAGTCTGGCAGGTGAGAGTGTGGATCCCTGGCTTCAACTCTACTGTTGAAAACCCTTGAATCCCTCTCTGTTGAGCAGGGTTTTCACTGCCTGAGAAAATTTAATTGGAAGCCATATCTGGGGATGTCCATTTGGGGACATTCTGAGGTTGACTTTAAAGTTCTGTAGCAGAAAAGAACTGAAGGGTGGGGGCTGGGTGCCACTGCTGTTTGAGTCTCTTCACAGTTGAGATTTAAACCTAATATTGTGGTTTCTTAGGATAAGATAGAGTTTGGCTGATATCAAAGCAGAGTTGGCTTACACTATCTCACCAAGTAGGTCCTCAGCATCGCCAGCCAAAACTCTGAAATGGGCCTTTGTAAGGTTGTAGGAAATAAGCAACAATTATAAAGCATAGCAATTTGTAAGGCTCTATCTCTACTACCCGGGAGCCCCAATTTAATCCTACTGGTAGGAGCCCCTACCAGTCCTAATAACCAAATGGTGGAAAATAAACATGGTGTGGACCCAACAGAAGAATTCTGGCAACATGAATAACTAGAGTAGATCAACCCCTCCCAAGAAATGACAAAGGAGATATAACTGAAGATGCTATGTACAGACAAATGGCAGCAGTGTCAGCAATCGAATTCAGAATATGGCTGGCAAATAAGATAAATAGAATGGAAGAAAAGATAGAAATTGAATTCCAAAGAGTAGTTCTAAAGTTGTCTCAAGAAATTAATAAATTCAAATCCCAAGTCACCAAAGATATGGACATAATGAGAAGAGATACCAGAGCTCAAGGAAATGAAAAAGTTAGTTGAGGAGCTCCAAAATACAGTAGAATCCCTCAGTGATAGAGTTGATCAGGGAGAAGAAAGGATCTCTGAAACTGAAGACAAAGCTTTTAAATGTTCCCAAACACTCAAAGAGGTAGACAAATAGAGAGCAAAAACTGATCATTCCCAGAAAGAGTTGTGGGCTCACTCCAAAAAATCAAACATTCATCTTATAGGAATTACCGAAGGAAAAGAGGATGGTCTTAAAGGTATAAATGCTCTACTCCAAGAGATTTTGGAGGAGAATTTCTCAAGCATTGCAAGAGATACAGAACTTCAGATAGCAGACAGTTTCAGAACCCCAGCAAGACTCAATTCAGGTAAAGCATCTCCTAGACACACTGTGATTAACTTTCCCCAAGTTAAGACAAAGGAAAAAATTCTGCAATTCAGCCAGATGTAAGAAAAGCATCACCTACAAAGGGAGAAGTATCAGAATGACTGCAGTTTCCTCAGATGAAACATTTCAAGCCAGAATAAGATGGTCATCGAACTTCAATCTCCTAAAATAAAACAACTGCCAGCCCAGGATCTTATATCCAGATAAACTGAGCTTCATTTATGATGGAAAAATCAAATACTTTAATGACATAGACATGTTGAAGAAATTTGCCATAACTAAACCAGCTTTCCAGGAAATTCTCCAGACCCATCCTCCTCAATGACCAGCACAATGCTCTACCTCCAATGTAAACTCACCCAGAAATTTTTGAACAAAACCCAACTTTCACAGTAGTGAAATAATTAAAAATGTCCACTGGGCATTTGAAAACCATGACATCCAAAACACAAACAGGCTTATCAATTCTCCCAAACAATGTGAATGGTTTAAATTGTCCTCTAAAGAGGCACAGGCTGGCTGACTGGATACATAAACTCAGACTGGATATCTACTGTATACAAGAATCTCACCTTACCTTGAATGATTAAAATAGACTCAGAATGAAGGGATGGACTTGTATAATATAGGCAAATGGAAATCAGAAAAAAGCAGGGGTTGCAATTTAGTTGCAGATACAATTGGCTTTAAACCAACAAACATAAAGACAGATAAGGAAGATCACTACATATTTGTCAAGGGAAACACCCAATGTGAAGAGATTTTGATAATTAACATTTATGCACCATACCAAAATTCTCTATTCATAAAGCAGATCCTAATGGATATGAACAACGTGATATCTTCCTACACTATAATAGTTGGAGAATTTACCACCCCTTTGACAGTTTTGGATAGATACTCCAAGAAGAAACTAAACAAAGAAATGTTAGACTTAAACCTGACCCTAGAACAAATGGACTTTATAGACCTCTACAGAACATTTCATCCTAATAAAACTGAATATACATTCTTCTCATTAGCCCACATGTCATCCTCCAAAATAGATCATATCCTAGGACACAAGTCTAACCTCAGCAAATTTAAAAGTATAGAAATTATTCCTTGTATCTTCTTGGACCACCATGGAATAAAAGTTAACCTCAAGAGCAATGGGAATCTTCATACTCAAACTAAGTTATGGAAACTAAATAATCTTAGGCTGAATGATGGCTGGGTCAAAGATGAGATTAAGAAGGAAATAACCGAATTTTTGGAACAAAATGATAACAAAGACGCATATTATCAAAACCTGTGGGATACTGCAAAGGCAGTCCTAAGAGGGAAATTTATAGCATTGGAAGCCTTCATCAAGAAAATAGAAAGAGAGGAAGCTGACAACTTAATGGATCATTTCAAGCAACTGGAAAAGGAAGAACATTCCAACCACAAACACAGCAGAATAAAAGAAATAACCAAAATCAGGGCAGAATTAAATGAAATTGAAAAGAAAAGAATCATTCAGAAGACCAATGAAACAAAAAGTTGGGTTTTTTTTTGAAAAGATTAACAAAATTGATAAACCTTTTGCCAACCTAAACAGAAATAGACAAGTAAAATCTCTAATATCATCTATCAGAAATGATAAAGGATAAATAACAACAGACACTTCAGAAATTAAAAAAAAAAATCCTCAATGATTACTACAAAAATCTCTATTTCCAGAAATATAAACATCTGAAGGAAATGGACCAATATGTGGAAGTACACCACCTTCCTAGACTCAAACAGAAAAAAATTAGGAATCTTGAATAGACCTATTTCAATCATTGAAATAGCATCAACAATACACAATTTCCCAAAAAGAAAAAGTCCAGGACCAGATGGCTTCACATCCAAATTCTATCAAGCCTTTCAAGAGCAACTAGTACCTATATTATACAACATTTTCCAAAGCATAGAAAAAGAAGGAATACTTCCCAACATATTCTATGAAGCAAATAGCACCCTGATCCCCAAACCAGGAAAGGGTCTAACAAAGAAAGAAAATTATAGACCAATATCATTTATGAATATTGATGCAAAAATATTCAATAAGATCTTAGCAAACAGAATTCAACAGCACATCAAAAAAATTATACACCATGATCAAGTTTGTTTTATTCCAAGGCTACACAGTTGGTTCAACATACACAAATCTATAAATATAATATATCACATCAAACAAATAAAAAACAAGACCATATGATTCTCTCAATTGACACAGAAAAAGCCTTTGATAATATCCAGTATCCTTTTATGATCATAATACTTAGATAATAGGCATAGAAGGGACATTTCTTAAACTGATAGAGGCCATCTACAGGAAACCCACAGCCAAAATCATATTGAATGGTGTAAAATTGAAAAAATTTCCACTCAGATCAGGAATGAGGCAAGGATGCCCATTGTCTCCATTGCTATTCAACATAGTCTTAGCCATTGCAATCAGGCAAGAGAAGGCAATCAAGGGCATTCAAATAGGGTCAGCAGAGATCAAACTCTCACTCTTCACTGATGATATGATCCTATACCTGGAAAATCCCAGGGACTCAACTTAAAAACTCTTAGAAGTGATCAAAGAATACAGCAGTGTCTCAGGTTACAAAATCAATACTTACAAGTCAGTAGCTTTTATGTATGCCAACAATAGTCAAGCTGAAAATATAGTCAAGGAGTCTATTCCTTCTACAATAGTGCCAAAGATGAAATATCTGGGAATTTTCATAACAAAGGATGTGAAAGATCTCTATAAAGGGAACTATGAAACTCTGAGGAAAGAAATAGCTGAAGTGGGCGGCGCTTGTGACTCAATGAGAAGGGCACCTGCCCCATATACACAGGGTGGCAGGTTCAAACCCAGCCCCAGCCAAACTGCAACAAAAAAATAGCCCAGTGTTGTGGTGGGTGCCTATAGTCCCAGCTACTCAAGAGGCTGAGACAAGAGAATCACCTAAGCCCAAGAGCTGGAGATTGCTGTGAGCTGTGATGCCATGGCACTCTCCCAAGGGTGAAAGAGTGAGACTCAGTCTCTAAAAAAAAAAAGAAAGAAAGAAAGAAAGAAAGAAAGAAAGAAAGAAAGAAAGAAAGAAAGAAAGAAAAAAAAGAAAAGAAAAGAAAAGAAAAAAAAATAGCTGAAGATATTAACAAAAGGAAAAACATACCATGCTTATGGCTGGGAAGAATCAATATTGTTAAAATGTCCATACTACCCAAAGCAATCTACAGATTTAATGCAATCCCTATTAAAGCACCATTGTCATACTTTAAAGAACTTGAAAAAATAGTTCTTCATTTTATATGGAATCAGAAAAAAACTTGAATAGCAAATACATTACTCAGAAATAAGAACAAATCAGGAGGTATCACGTTACCAGACTTCAGGCTATACTATAAATCTGTAGTGATCAAAACAACATGGTACTGGCACAAAAATAGAGCAGTAGATTTATGAAACAGAATAGAGAACCAAGAGATGAACCCAGCTACTAATCGTCACTTGATCTTTGACAAGCCTATCAAAAATATTCAGTGGGGGAAAGACTCCCTATTTAACAAATGGTGCTGGGTGAACCACCTGGCAACCTGTAGAAGACTGAAAGTGGACCCCCACCTTTCACCATTAACAAAAATTGATTCTCACTGGATAATATACCTATATACTCGAGTATAAGCCGAGTTTTTTTGGCACAAATTTTGTGCCGAGTTCGGGCTTTTTGGCACAAATTTTGTGCCGAAAAAAACTCGGCTTATACTCGAGTATATACGGTATTTAAAGTTAAGACATGAAACTATAAAAATACTAGAATAAAGTGCAGGGAAAACACTTGAAGAAATTGGCCTTGAAGAATATTTCATGAGGAGGAGCTCCCAGGCAATTGAAGCAACACCAAAAATCCATTACTGGGACCTGATCAAACTAAAAAGCTTTTGCACAGCCAGAGCACAGTAAGTAAAGCAAACAGACAACATTCAGAATGGGAGAAGATTTTTTCAGGTTATACTTCCAGCAATGTTCTGGTAAGTGGAATATACAGAGAACTCAAACTAATCAATAAGAAAAGCATAAATAACCCCATTTCTATGTGGGAAAGGAACTTGAACAGAAACTTCTCTGATGAAGACAGGCACATGGCCTACAAACACATGAGAAAATGCTCATCATCCTTAATCATCAGAGAAATCCAAATCAAAACCACTTTGAGATATCATCTAACTCCAGTAAGATTAGCCCACATCACAAAATCCCAAAACTACAGATGTAGGCGTGGTTGTGGAGAGAAGGGAACGCTTATACACTGCTGGTGGGAATGCAAGCTAATACGACATTTTTGGAAAGAAGTTTGGAGAACACTCAAGGAACTAAAAGTAGACCTACCATTTGATCCTGCAATTCCACTACTAGGTATATACCCAGATGATCAAAATTATTTTACAACAAAGACATTTGAACCAGAATGTTTATTGCAGCCCAATTCATAATAGCCAAGATATGGAAATAACCCATGTGCCCATCGACCCATGAATGGATTAACAAATTGTGCTATATGTACACCATGGAATACTATGCAGCCATAAAAAGATAGAGATTTCATGTCTTTTATGTTTACCTGGATGGAGCTGGAACATATTCTTCTTAGTAAAGTATCTCAAGAATGGGAAAAAAAAAAAGTATCCAATGTATTCAATACTACTATGAAATCAATATATTACCACCTACACACTCATATGAATGGTAAAACATAACTATAGTCCAGAAAGTAGAAAGGAAGAGGGGGGGAAGGGGGATATGGGAGGAGGGAGGGTATATGGGGGGACCTCACCTAATGTGCATGATGCAATGGTACAGTTCAAAACTATTAAGAAATGAGTATAATTGTGATAAATGTGTTACTTAGTTCAATGTAAGAATTTCACATTATATATTGAAACAGTACCCCGGACCCAATAAATGCATCAACGTACAAAGTTATCATTTAATAAAAAATAATAATAAAAAGAAATAATTTTGGTGTCTTACTTAGCTAATTGATCAAGATGAATGGCTATGAACATCATCTATTACTAGTTTTTTCTGTTGTATATCAGGGTCTGAAGCCAAGTTCAAACATAAAGTTAACAAAATTATTTTGCTCTTCTTTTCTGCAACAAATGCACATTACAATATGCTGGATGGAATTTAGTATTGAACACACAACAGTGAATAAATGAGACATACACATGTCTAATTTCTTGAGTTTACAGCCCAGCGGCTACACCAGCTTTTTGACAAATTAATCACACAGCAACAGATACATATTTACAAAATAAGATCACCACTGTGAAATCCAATTTAGATTTAAAAATTAATAAGATGTTTCTTAAACACAGGACATATAATTTGAAAGAAAAAATAATTAGTGGAACTTACTGGAACTTAGTTTTGTGAAAAGGTAGAAAGGCTGTCATAGGAAAAAATAAAAAAGCATACATGAAATTCCAAAGGTAAGAAGTAGCTTGCCATCTCTGAAGGTGTGGCAGACTCTGAAGTCGCTGAGACTCTGAGAGGCACCAGACCAGGAGCTCCAGCACCACCATCAGAACAGTGAACACGACTCAGACTCATTTCACGGGAAAATCAATACTGCTATAGTAAGCCTTCCTCTCCAGCAGTCACACATTTAAATACGTATTTTTAATTTATTTCAAAGTATTTCTTTAGATATGTACATTTTTAATACAGATTGTAAAACGCTAATTTCACCACACATGAACACAATTATGTGTGTACACTCATACACAAATGCCTACAGATTTAATTTCATCACATATGCACACACATGCACTTTATAAAACAAAAGGTCCTGCAAATAAGCCACTGCAGGCAAACCCAGGCGACAGAGACCTGGTCGAACAAACAAACAACTACGTCATTTTAAGCATTATCTCCTCTGTGGACCCTGTCTCTCCTTTAGGTGATATTTACCGTATATACTCGAGTATAAGCCGAGTTTTTTCGGCAAAATTTGTGCCAAAAAACCCGAACTCAGCTTATACTCGGGTCATACAGGTTATTAGATTTGGTGATTGTGATTTAGCTTGATTACCTGTTAAGCTATGGTTTTCTGCACTTTATTTAAAGTTTTAAAGTTGTTGCTAGTTTACAGTTTTTCTTTACCGATAAACATTGAAAAGCATTTAACCTACTGATTTCTCAATTATTGTAATTGTTTTGGGTATATATTTTTATTTTTGAAATTTACCAATGGCTGCTGCATTTTCCACCTCGGCTTATACTCGAGTCACTAAGTTTTCCCAGTTTTGGGGTAAAATTAAGGGGGTCGGCTTATACTCGGGTCGGCTTATACTTGAGTATGTATGGTATTCCGCCTTTATTTTCAAAATAAAATTCATAGAGATTATTGTAGTGTTAATCATATAATCTCTTAACCATGTGAATATATCCCTTTTCACAATTTAGAGCTATTTGAAGACAGTGTCATTGTTCTTATATTTCCCTAACGTACTTATTGTTCAGTAAATTTACCGTATTTCCATAAAATAAAAAAAACTTTGAAAAATTATTAACAATCCCTTGCTCAAGATAACTTATATTTTTCTCTCTCACAGTCTTGAAAAATTAACATATATACACACATAATCTTAAATAATTATATAAGTGCAGGTATACACATAGATTTGCAATATATGTATGTGCAAAATTAGACTATATAGTATCAGAATATAAAGAAATGTTATGATTTTAGCCTTTCAAAATTTGATTTGAATAATAAATAAAAAGACATTCTATAAATATGTACATATTTTCAGTTTAATAACTACAAGTTAATCTATTATGTAGAGATATTTATTGTATATAATTGTTTACTTAACCAATTCTCTACTTTGAACACTGAGTTTTTAAAAATTTGTACTCTAAAAATAGTACTGTGAAAAGGATATCCCCTTTTCTATCTATCTATTATCTATCTATCTATCTATCTATCACCTTCACTTTATCCATCTATAAAATCACATGAAATTTCTGGAGGATAATTCTTAAACTGAAATTTCTTTTGAGGGGGGTACCATGGCATGATCATAGCTCACTGCAACCTTGAAGTCCTGGAGCCAAATAGTCCTCCCACCTTGGCCTCTCAAGTGTCTGGGGCTACAGGCATGCACCAATGTCAAAAATGTTTATAGAAATGGAAGCCCCGCTATATTGGCTGGGTTAGTCTCCAACTTCTAGCCTCAAGTAATCCTCCTACCTTAGACTCCCAAAGAGCTGGGACTACAGGTGTGAGGCACAGTGCCTGGTCATGTAATTACTTAATCTAAGCATGGGCACATTTTTATTTTTATTTTATGTTCTAGAATGACATGGTTTAGTTTGATATTAAGTATATCAAATTGTATACATTTTTAAATTTTTTGACAATCTTAACAAATTTCCCTACAGAGGGCACAGAGGTAGTAGCAGTGTACATTTTCTTCCCACAAGAGAACACTCATTCCTACATGTCTTCACAGGAAACACTGATCATTCTTTCTATTTTATGGCATTTTAACTGTAAAAGGAACAAGAAATTCTTTAACAGCTATGGTATAATTATACATAGACTTTGGACTGTATAAATATTAGCACCAAGATAATGTTCACAAGTTAGAAACCATAAAAATTTATAAAATAATCTCACTTGTAATTGGACAAGTTTAACAGAAACACAACTGACTTAATGGAGAAAACATGAGGGTAGTTGTAGAATCTTTTTTCAATGGTTTTGTAATATAAACCATATCATTTTTAAAAAAGTGTTATTAACATTGCAAAGTTTAATCTTCAGTCATCAAGTGCCCATTCCATTTGTTTTGAGAGAAATATTGATTCAATTCTTGATGGCAAGTTCAGTATAATTGAGTCATATGTAAAAGTGTTTAAATTTTTTCTTTATCAGATTTTCAATATATAAACAGAATATGATCCATTAGAATAAAGTAAACATCTAGCCATCTATAACACCATTTGCTTATTAGGCTGAAAATTTTATATATCACCTTTTGGCTAAGTCTACATTATTTTGTGACATTTTCAGTTCAATAATTGCTCTCTACCTAATGAGTTTCAGTTCAGTTTGTGTCTATGTGCGTATAATATGGAGAGACATACAGTATATTTACACATAATCTTGTTATATGTAATTCTTTCATTTTTGATTTTAGTTTAAAATTTACATAAATTGTTCCATGGGCTGAATTTTTCTTCTCAAAAATTCTTTGAATTCTAACCCCCTGTACTTTAAAATGTGACTGAATTTGGAGATATGGGGGTTTGGGGTGTTCCTTTCTTTTCTTTTCTTTTTTCTTTTCTTTTTTTTTTTTTTTTTTTTGAGAAGGAGTCTCACGCTGTCACCCTGAGTAGAGTGCAACGTCCTCATGACTCACAGCAATCTTAAACTCTTGGGCTCAAGAGAGCCTCTTGCCCCAGTCTCCTGAGTAGCTGGGACTGCAGGTGCCCATCACAATGTCCAGGTACTTTTAGTATAGAAAAGGTCTCTCTCTTGCTCAGACTGGTTTTGAACTCCTGAGCTCAAGCAATACACCAACCTTGGCCTCCCAGAATGCCTAAGATTTCAGATGTGAGCCATCTTGCTAGGCCAGATATATGGTCTTTAAAAGGGGAGTTAAGTTAGGAAAAGTTCTAATCCATTAGGAACAGAGTCTCTGTAACAAGAGAAAATTAGAGCGCTAATAATTACAGAGGAAAAGACAACTTGAAGACACAGGGGTGAAGGGCCACCTGCAAACCAGGGAGAGGCGACAGGAGAAATTTCTCCTCTGCACACGTGATTTCAGACTTCATACCTACCGCGTGATGAGAAAATAAATTCTGGGGACGGCGCCTGTGTCTCAAAGGAGTAGGGTGCCACCCCGTATAATAGAGGTGGCAGGTTAAAATCTGGCCCCAGCCAAAAACTCCAAAAAGAAAAAAGAAAGAAAAGAACTTCTGTTGCTTTGGTTACTAAATGTGCAATACTTTGTTATGGGAGGCCCTAATAAACTTATACAGACTTCACTTCTTTACAAAATAATTTAAAGAAAAATTTAAAAAATGAAGACTCAATAATGAAACGTGAGGGAATTGGATCCAAAGCTATTTGAGAATGATCATTGACACAACGGTAGTATTTATATAGCAATTCTATTTAAATCGCCCAGCTTCACACGTGCCTTTGGGGTGTTTGCATGCTGAATAGAAGATGGTCCAAATGTTTGGACTTTAACTTTTACAACCCAATTTCAACTTGAACTATGGGCAGACAAGCACACATCAAAGCTAACAGACTCGGCGGCAGTTACCTGTCCAATTACTCATTTCCAAATCTGTTGTTTCTTTTTATATCCCAGAGAGAACTGGATTTGTCTAATATAAGAGGGATGTAAGTATGTTGCTAAGCTCAGATTGCTTTGCACTGCAAATACAATGACCTGATTATTTTGAATCATTACACAATTCAACATTTGTATATGGAAGGGCTTCTCTATAAGACAAAGATTTAACAATTATTAATTGATAATATAACTCTGAAGACACTGAACATAAATTGACTTACAAATTAGAAAAGTAAAATGCAGCCTGGTGAGCCCATGTGGGTGCAGATGAGAATTGGTCCTATCTGACCTTCCAGATCAATTACATGCTTGTGTACCACCCTCAAAATGTCAAAAATGACATTAATACCTTTGAAAAAAAAGACTCCAGAGAGACACCTGGCCCTTTCTACTAAGTCACATTACAGGGGAGGGCAGCTGTCTGTGAGTAATCTCACCCTCAGCAGAACCCCAACATGTGGCTCCTGGAACTTGAACTTCATAGCCCCTGGAACTGTGAGAAATACATTCTATTATTTGCCAATCCTTATGATATTTTTTGTAATAGCTTCCTGAACAGAGGAAGACACTGCCTCAAACCCAACATCAGACAGAAATAATGAGTTTTAAAGGTTCAGCCGTAAAGTGTAGCGACTGTGTTTGTATCAAACTTCCCACTGGGGCGTTCTGTCACTGGCATTAAGCAATCTGTCACTCTTCTTGATCATCAGTATCCCATTTGTGGTTGACAGTTTCTGTCAGAGAAGACTAGAAACAGCTGCATGCTAATTGTGAGCTGTAAGAATAGATAGATAGATGCACAGGTGTCCAAGCTGAACAATCTCGGGTCGGCAACCACCTGTTTGCTATGACAGACTGCAACAGCTAAGCAACATCTTGAAGAAATATTTTTTAGGGAGGCTCATCTTTACACAGAAATCTGTGCTCTGTGCTTATTTTTACGGCATTTTTAAACAGTCTTCAAAATGTTAAGTAGACATAACCAGGTTTAAAAACTGTTATTTATAAATTTTAGTTTAATTAGAAATGCACGATCTCTAAGCAAAGATTTTAGAAAGTATTTCTTTTCTGGTTGTTCAGTTATTTAATTTGAAAGCAATGGATTGAACATATCGTATTTCAACAAGGCAATGGATGCAGATGGAATATTGGTGCCTCTAACAAATAAAAAAGAAAATTGTTTCAAGGAAATTCCCTCTTATTCTGTCCATATATTTTACTATTATTTGCTTTTTCACTATCACTTTTGAAATGGAAATGAGGTTTTCCAAAAGTATGCTTAACTCTTTTTTATTTTTATTATTATTATTATTGTTATTTTGTAGAGACAGAGCCTCACTTTATCACCCTCAGTAGAGTGCCATGGCATCACACTGCTAACAGCAACCTCCAACTCCTGGGCTTAGGCAATTCTTTTGCCTCAGCCTCCCGAATACCTGGGACCACAGGCACCCACCACAACGCCTGGCTATTTTTTGTTGCAGTTTGGCTGGGGCCAGGTCTGAACCTGCCACCCTTGGTATATGGGGCCGGCGCCCTACCCACTGAGCCACAGGTGCCTCCCAAGTATGCTTAACTCTTAATATTACTAGTGGAAATGCCAAATAGTACATATTACACTAAAGAGGAGAACTCTATATAGCCTCTAAATGTGTACATGCTTTTGCACTTCCGTTCAGTGTTCCTACTTCTAGGAATCTACACCCAAGATAAACTGCCAAAAGATGAATGAATAAATGTATGCATGATAGTATTCCTTACAACACAAATTTTAAATGCAAAATACCAGACACAATTCAAATATCTATCAAGAGAACACTGGTTTTATAAACTCTGATATACACATCCAGTGTAGTATACAAGGGTACGGACTATTACAGCTACATCGTCATAAGATATGATTGTATATTTTTAAAAATCAGATTGAAGATAATCCACATAATGTTTGAATATTATTGTTTTGAATATCACAGAAAGAGGAAATCTAAACATAAGTATGTTTTCACAAAATTTCCTGCTGGAAAACCTGTACTAAAATTCTCTGTAACTGTAAATTATTTGATGAAATGTATAGAGAAATTATTTTCAGATCTAGAAAAATTAGAAGCAGTAAGACTGATTTATCACAGAGGAAAAACCCATGAGGTGAATCCCATGTTTTCCTGGATCACTCCCTAAATAAAATTTTCTATAGTTGGAACAGTACGTGGAGCTGAGAGAGATTCTAACTCTAGTAAGAGACAATAATCATAGATAGGGACTCTGAAAGGTCTGGACCCCGTAGGACAGTTCTCTGGAGAAGAAGGACCAGAGCAGTGGGAGGGAGGAGGGGAGGCCCTGTGAAGGTCTCTCACAGGTTCCTGGTGAAATATGTACACCATGGAATACTATGCAGCCTTAAAGAAAGATGGAGATTTTACCTCTTTCATGTTTACATGGATGGAGCTGGAACATA